>CAUYTI010102662.1:0-27529 GCA_963575145.1 Galago senegalensis
GGCCCAGGCTGGATTCGAACCCACCACCTTAGGTGTATGTGGCTGGAGCCTTAGCCACTTGAGCCACAGGCACTGAGCCTCTAATCATATCATTTACAAATAGATAATTCTTCCTTTCTAACCTGAATTCTCTCCCACTCCCCAAAGGCCTAATTGTTCTGGCTAGAACTTCCATGACTATGTTGAGAAGTAGCAAAAAGAAAATGGGTGCCCTTGTCTTATTCCTGATATTAGAAGAAATGCCTGGTTTCCTCTTTCACCATTGAGTAGGATGTTATCTGTGGATTGTACCTAATAGCCTTTATTAGATTGATTAGATTCCTTCCTACTTTGCCAAGTGATTTTTTCTGAAAGGGTGATAAATTTTGTTAGATGTTTTTTCTGCATCACTAGTAGTGTTCTTATGTTTTTCCCTTCTTTCTGTTAATGTAGTGTGGTAGTACCTTACATTGATAGATTTTCATTGTTTGAGCCATCCTTATGCATCCCAGGAATAAATCCGTATTTGTCATGGCATACAATCCTGTTACTATACTGTTGAATTTGGTTTGCTAGTATTTCAGTTGAAAAGTTGTGTATTCATAAAGGGATATTAGTTTGTAGTTTTCTTTTGGTATCTTTGGCTTTGGAATCAGGGTAATGTCAAAGGTCAAGTTACAGAGCCAGGACTTGATCCCAAGTCCATGCTCTGCTCTCAAAAATATCATCCTGCCTCTTTTGGACATACACTAGAGAAACAAAATATGTATACATAAAAGTGGGTACGTATACATTTCTATATATGAATGTGAAGTAAAACATGGAAGACAGTCAACAAGAAGCCAGAACACTTAGTCACAAAGCCATAGGAAGATAAATTCTGCCAACAACCTGGAGGATCCTACAAGAAGATTCTTATGTGATTTTTGAGCCTTGAGATGTGAATACAGACTGGCTGATACCTTGACTGCAGCCTTGTGAAGCCCTAAGCAAAGGATCCAAATAAACTGAAATAAATATATATATATATAATCTGATAATTAAGTTCATGAAATCATCATAGAAAAAGTGCTACAAGCTCGGTGCCTGTGGCTCAAGTGGCTAAGGCGCCAGCCACATACACCTAAGGTGGCAGGTTCAAATCCAGCCTGGACCCACCAAACAACAATGATGGCTGCAACCAAAAAATAGCCAGGCATTGTAGCAAGCACCTGTGGTCCCAGCTACTTGGGAGGCTGAGGCAGGAGACTCACTTGAGCCCAGGAGTTGGAGGTTGCTGTGAGCTGTGAGGCCGTGGCACTCTACCCAGGGTGACAGCTTGAGGCTCTGTCTCAAAAAAAAAAAAAAAAAGAAGTGCTACATACCTTATTGCCGAATATCAATGGTCACCTTTGAAATACTTACCTTGGAGAGCTATGCAACACCACCACCAACACCTAGTCCACCTTTCAAAGCAACAAAGCAATTTTGAACTCTTTTTCTGGAATGACCATCAAAGCTGTTATTGTACAGCATACAAAAACAGACAACAACAATAATGAATGCCGCTTAGCAAGACACTATACACATCAACACAAACACAGCTGTGAAACCCTGATATACTAACATTATGAAACCTTACTGAGTCATTTGTACAGCGACAGTGGCAAGTTTGGAAACTTAATTGTCAGACCTTGTACAAGACTGGCTATTTTTTAGAGATGGGGTCTTGCTCTGGCTCAGGCTGGTCTCAAACTGCTAAGCTTGGGCAATACCCACCTTAGCCTCCCAGAGTGCTAGAATTACAGACATGAGCCAGCATGCTCAGCCCTGTACATTAAAAAAAAAAAAACCATAAAAGCTGCAAAGCAAAAATAAAAGCAAGTATTATTGGAATTTTGGGTTGTAACTCTACTTTTTATTTCCTACATGAGTTAAGATAAATCCATTAACCACTAATATGTGGTTGGTGACATCAGTAACAGGGGAGACAGCTGTCCAACACCAGAGTATGTTATTGAAGTTGTATAAATTCAAATTAGATTGTTATAGTATTAGGGTATCAAAGTGTAATCACTACATGATTATAAAAATGGAGTCAACACAAGGGAAGGCAGTAATGGAGAAAATGAAGGACGAAATAGCTAATAAACAAAATTTAAAATGGCAGAAGTCCCTTCTTATGAGTAAGTACTTTAAATGTAGATAGGACTCTCCAGTCTAAAGACAGATTGAAAATGGCAGTCTAAGAAGCTCTATGCCTTATTTTTCCATGGAAACACTGGAAAATAAAAACAAACAAGCAACTAGAGACTAACCAAAATACTCTCTAGGAGCCCAGAAACCAGTCAAAAGATTTATAGCAACATGCAATCAAGAAAAAGCTACATTGTAAATAGTAGGAAGTATTGTGGCATTTTATTTGCTCTTGCCCCACCCCTTCTTCTCTGATACAATGCTGTGTAGTTAGGAAAAAGCAGGTCAAATCCCAATTTAGCAAGGCAGAACTTATTTGCAATGTTCTGATTTGTCTGCAGGCTGCCCAAGGAATTAGTTTCTTTGTTGCCTGACTCAGAAAAAGTGGCATAGTTCAGATCCTGGGCTGGCAAAAGCCAGGGAAGGCAGAGGCAGGCACCACAACCTGTAAGGGGCTACAGGGGGCCTACTACTGTAACATAGTAGGCCTTGAGAAGCTGGGGCAAGACCCTTTGAGAAATTAAGACTTTCAAAGGACCTGTGTCTATTAGTATACATGAGAAGAGAAAAAAAGAACATAAACACAGGCCCAAAGCAGGACATATGTCTAAAAAAGACCTGAGACAACCTTAAGCCATCGCCTTGGGCTGATGCCAAGTATTAGAACATACTCTTAATTTATGAAGGTTTCCACCACTGTTCTTCAAAGACAGGAAGATGATTTTGTTTCCAAACACCCAGTTTTCAGTAAAAGATCACAAGAAATACAAGAAATAGGAAAACATGGTTCATTCAATGGAACAAAATTTCTCTGTAGAAACTATCCGTGGGCTGAATGCAGTGGCTTATACCCGTAATTACAGTGCTTTGGGAGGCTGAGGCAGAAGATTCCTTGATGACAAGAGTTCAAGAGCAGCCTGAGCAACATAATAAGGCCCTATGTCTACAAAAACTAAAAAATTTAGCTAGGAGTGATGGCACACCCCTGCAGTCCCAGCTACCTGGGAAGGCTGAGGCAGGAGGACCACTCAGGAGTTTGAGGTTGCAGTGAACTAGGACGACACCACTGCACTCTAGGGTGGGTGACAAAACAAGACCCTGTCTCAAAAGATAAAAAGGAAGAAAATAAACCATCTCTGAAGACACAATGGCATTAGGCTTACTAGAAAAGACTTAATTATCTTAAATGTGCTCTTCTGAACATATTTTAGAGGAGAACACAGACAAATAACTAAAGGAAATCAGGATAATGATGTAAGAACAAAATGAATGCACTGACAAAAAAGACGAATTATTGAAAAGAACCAAACAAATTCTGGAAAATAATACAATAACTGAATTGAAAAATTCAAAATAGGCTTGGCGCCTGTAGCTCAGTTGTTAGGGTGCTGGCCACATGCACCAAGGCAGGTGGGTTTGAACCTGGCCTGGGCCAGCTAAACAACAACGACAACTGGAACAAAAAAATAACCAGGTGTTGTGGTGGGTGCCTATAGTCCCAGCTACTTGGGAAGCTGAGGCAAGAGAATCACTTAAGCCCAGTTTGCTGTGAGCTATGACACCATGGCACTCTACCCAGGGTGACAACTTGAGACTCTGTCTCAAAAAAAAAAAAAAAAAGAAAGAAAAATTCAAAATAGTGATTCAACAGCAGACTTAAACAGAGGAAAGAATCAGAGAACTTAAAGTCAGGTCACTGAAAATGAACACAATAGGCATGAGTAAGAAAATAAATATTATAGCAGAGAAAATAAACAGAAAACAAGAGAAAAAGCTGGATGCGGTGGCGCAGGCCAGTAATCCCAGCACTGGGGAAGGCCAAGGAGGGTGAATTGCCTGAGCTCAGGAGTTGGAGAGTAAGAGCTTGCCTTGAGCAAGAGCAAGATCCCATCTCTAAAACAGCCATGTGCTCAAGAGACTGAGGCAAAAGGATCACTTAAGCCCAGGAGTTTAAGGTTGTTGTGAGCTATGATGCCACAGCACTCTACCAAGGGTGACAAAGTAAGACTGTCTCAAAGCGAAAAAGAAAGAAAAGAAAGAAAGAAAGAAATAGAAAAATTAGCTGAGCTTGTGGTGGGTGCCTCTAGTCCCAGTTACTTGGGAGACTAAGGCAGGAGAATCACTTCAACCCTGGAATTTGAGGTTGCTGTGAACTAGGCTAGTCTGATGCCATGGCACTCTAGCTTGGGCAGCAGAGGGAGATGCTGGCTCAGAAAAAGGAAAAAAAAGAAAAGAAAAATTTGAAAAATCAATGAAGCCAAAGTGTTGGTTCTTCAATGATCAACAAAATTGACAAAACTTAGGCTACATGAATTTAAAAAAGAGAGAAGACAAATCAGAAGACAAATGGTGAAACATTATCACCAATGAAATAAAAAGGATTATAAGAGAGTTCTATGAGGGCAGTGCCTGTGGCTCAAAGGAGTAGGGCACCGGCCCCATACGCCAGAGGTGGCAGGTTTAAACCCAGCCCTGGCCAAAAACCGCAAAAAAAAAAAAGAGAGAGAGAGTACTATGAACTGTAGGCTAACAAACTGGATAACCTCAGGGGTCCTCAAACTTTTTAAACAGGGGGCCAGTTCACTGTCCCTCAGACCATTGGAAGGCTGGACTGCGGGCCCCAGGATGAGTCAGCTGCTAAGTAGGACAGACAGCGGCAGCAAAAACACACACCTGGAGGGCTGGATAAATGTCCTAGGCGGGCTGCATGTGGCCCGTGGGCTGTAGTTTGAGGATGCCTGAGTCCTAGATGAAATGGATAGATTCCTAGAAACATACAACCTACCAAGACTGAATCATGAAGAAAACGAAAATCTAAATAGACCTACAACTAGTTAAGGACATTGAATTGGAAATCAAAAATCTTGCAACTAAAAACCAAAAAGACCTGTAAATATCACCTTAAAAAAAAAATAAGGAAAAGCACAGGACCAGATAGCTTCTCTGTTGAATTTTATCAAATGTTTATAGAATATCAATCCTTCTCAAACTCTTCCAGCTAGTGTAAGAGGGGGAACTGCTTCCTAACTTATTTTATAAGGTTAGCATTACCCTGATACCAAGGACAAAAAACTATAACCCAATCCATTTTGAAGATAGATGTGAAAAATCCTCAATAAAATATTAGCAAATAGACTCCAACAGCACATTAAAAGGATTATGCACCATGCCCAAGTGGGATTCATCCTAGGAAAGGAGAGTAGCTCAATCTAAGAAAATCAATCAATGAAAATCTATCAATGTAAAACATCACATTAATAGAAGTGAAGGGAGCAAAACAAACACATGTGAGGGCTGGACACAGTGAGTTTGTAATCCTAGCACTCTGGGAGGCTAAGGTGGGTGGATTGCCTAAGCTTGAGTCAAGACCGCATCTCTAAAAATAGCCGGGTGTTGTGGCCCATGCCTGTAGTCACAGCTACTTGGGAGGCTGAGGCAAGAGGATCACTTGAGCCCCAGAGTTTGAGGTTGCTGTGAGCTGTGATGCCATGGCATGCTACCAAGGGTGACAAAGTGAGACTTTGTCTCAAAAAAAAAAAAAAAGAAAAGAAATACGAAAAGAGAAGAAAAAAGAAAGACACGTACAGCTCAATTGATGCAGAAAAGGCATTTGACTTTGAATGTTTCCTCTAAGATCAGTGACAATACAAACATTCCTGCTTTCACTATTGCTATTCAGCATTGTACTGAAAAGTTTAAACCAGAGCTACTGGATAAGAAAAAATAAAAGGCATTCAAAATGGAATAAACAGATAAAACTTTCTATTTGCTGACCACATGATCCTGTACATTAAAAATTTGCGAAGATACTGGAAGACCAAGCTGGTGGATCACCTGAGCTCAGGAGTTCGAGACCAGCCTGAACAAAAGTGAGATTCCATTTCTCTATTAAAAATAGAAAAACACGGCTCAGCACCTGTAGCACAATGGTTGAAGCACCAGTCACATACAACAAAGTTGGTGGGTTCCAACCTGGCCCAGGGCAGCTAACCAACAATGACAACTGCAACAAAAAATAGCCAGGTGTTGTGGCGGGCACCTGAAGTCCCAGCTAGTTGGGAGGGTGAGGCAAGAGAATCACTTGAGTCCAAGAGTTTGGGGTTGCTGTGAGCTGTGAGGTCACAGCACTCTACCAAGGGTGACATAGTGAGACGATGTTTAAAAAAAAAAAAATAGAAAAACTAACCAGACATTGGTGGCAGGCACCTATAGTCCCAGCTACTTAGGAGGCTGAGACAAGGGAATCACCTGAGCCCAAGGGTTTGAAGATGCTACAAGCTAGGACGCTGTGAGCTAGGAGCACACTACCCAGGCTACAGGGCACAGAGTGAGACTCTGTGAGATCTTGTCTCAAAAAAACAAAAACTTGCCAAGAGTCCACAAGAATACTACTAGAGCTGGTAAATGAGTTTAACAAAGTCATAGGGTACATGACCAACATGTAAATGCTGTTTTTTGTTTTGTTTTTTTTTTTGAGACAGAGTCTCACTATGGTGCCCTCGGTAGAGTGCTGTCATGTCACAGCTCACAGCAACCTCACTCTTGGGCTTAAGTGATTCTCTTGCCTCAGCCTCCCAAGTAGCTGGGACTACAGGTGCCCGCCATATGCCCAGCTATTTTTTGCTGCAGTTGTCATTGTTGTTTAGCTGGCCTGGGCTGGGTTTGAACCCGCCAGCCTTGGTGCATGTGGCTGGCCCTGTAACTGCTGCTACGGATGCTGAGCCTGCAGTTGTGTTTCTATACACCAGCAATGAATAATCAACAAAATCAACAAAAGAACCTAAAGAAAGCAATTATATTCATAATAGCATCTAGGATAAATACTTACGAATAAATATAAGCAAGGAAATGAAAAATTCACCACTTGTATGCTGAAAATAACAAAACTGTGTAGAGAAATTAAAATCTGAGTACATGAAAAGATACTCATGGATTGGAACACTTAACTTGGTTAAGATGTTAGTACTACCCAAAATGACCTACTGAGTCAATACCATCCCTATCAAAATTCCAATGACCTTTTTACTTTACTCGCAGAAATGGAAAAGCTAATCTTCAAATTCATATGGAATTGCATATGAATAGCCAAAACAATGTTGAAAAAGAATAATAAATTTGGAAGACTTATAATTCCAGACTTTGAAGTTTACTATAAAGTTTACTTACATACTTACCAGTACAGTACTGGTATAAGGACAAACATATAGACCAATGTAATAGAATAGAGAAACCAGAGATAAATCCTCATGCATGGCCAATTTACTTACAGCAAGGGTACTATGATTATTCAATGGAGAAAGGAGTCTTTATTTTTTTTGAGACAGAGTCTCACTTGTCTCCCTCAGTAGAGTGCCCTGGTGTTACAGCTTATAGCAACCTCCAACTCTTGGGATCAAGAGATTCTCTTGTGTCAGCCTCCCTAGCAGCTGGGACTACAGGCTCTTGCCACAATGCCCAGCTGTTTTTAAGAGACGGAGTCTCAACTCTTGCTCAGGCTGGTCTCGAACCTGTGAGCTCAGGCAATCCACCAGCTTTGGCCTTCCAGAGTGCTAGGATTACAGGTGTGAGCCACAGTGCTTGGCTGGAGAAAGGAGTCTTTTTAACATATGACACAGGGAAAACTAGATATCTACACGCAAAATCATCAAGTTGAACCCTTATCTCACACCATATATAAAAATTAACTCAAAATGGATCAAAGCTAAATGTAAAGCTAACTTTAACTCTCTTAGAAGAAAATATTGAGGAATATCTTCATGACATTGGACTTGGGAATGATTTCTTGAATATGACACTAGAATCACAGGCAAGCAAGAGAAAAATATATAAAAATTGATTCACCAAAATTAACCTTTGTGGATCAAAGGACACTGTGGAAAGAGTGAAAATGCAGCCTGTGAAATGGGAAAAAGTTTGCAAATAATATCTAATAAAGGATTAACATCTAGAATATATAAATACCTACAACTCAATGACAAAGTCGAATTTAAAAATGGACAAAGAAAAAAAAGGGTAAAGAACATGAATAGACATTTCTCCAAAGAAGATACACAAATGGCTAAAAAGTACATGAAAAGATACTCAAGATTGTTAGGAAAGGCAAATAAAAACTAAGGTGAGATACTATCTCACACCTACTTAGAATGGTTATTATTAAAAAACAAAACAGAAAATAAGTGTTGGTGAGGATGCAGAGAAATTAGAACACTCCCACACTGCTCGTAAGAATGTAAAATGTATGCAGCCAGTGTGGAATACAATTTGGTGGTGCCTCAAAAAGTTAAACATTGAATCACAATGTGACCCTGCAATTTCACTTCTAGGTCTGCAGTCAAAAGAATTAACAACAGGGACTTGAACAGATATTTGTATACCTGTATTAATAGCAGCATTATTCACAACAGCCAAAAAAGGTAGAACCCAAGTACACAGGTCAGTGTTCTTCAACGAAAGGACCAATAGGATGTATGTGTATGTGTGATGTATAGACAGAGACAGAAAAAAATATATTTATTATAACAAAGTGGCTGACACAATTGTGGGGGCTGCCAAGTCCAAACTCGGCAGGGAAGACTAAAGACCCAGGGAAGATTTGAAGTTGCCGTCCTGAGTCTAAGGGCAGCCTACAGGCAGAACTCCTTCTTCCTTGGGGGACCTCAGTCTTCCCTTAAGACCTTCAGCTGATGAGGTGAAGGTAAACTGCTTTACTCAAAGTCCATTTATTTAAATGTTAGCCACTTTTAAAACATACCTTCATAGCAACATCTAGGCTGATTTTTGATGAAAAACTGGGTATCGTGGCCAGGTCAAGTGGATACCAAGGATCCATCAAGAGATGAAGGGATAAACAAAATGTGGTCATTCTACAACGGAATGTTTTTCAAGAATGAAATTTTGATAACATGTTCCAACACGGATGTACCTTGAAAACATTACACTAAGTGAAATAAGCCAGACACAGAAGGACAAGTACTGTGTGATTCCATAGAAGAGGCAAATTCATAGAGGCAGAAAGTAGAATAGAGGACACCAAAATCATGGGAGAGTGGGAATAGGTAGCTATTGATTAATGGGGACAGCGTTCATGTCGGGGATGATGAAAAACTTTTGGGTATAGATAGTGGGAATGGTCACACCACATTGTGAACATGTTATACGTAATGCCACCAACTGTATACTTACCAGTGGTTAAAGTCATACTATGTATACGGTCGCATCTCAGTATTGTGGGGATTAGTTCCAGGACCTTCTAAGGATACCAAAATCCACAGATGCTCAAGTCCCTGATATAGAATGATGTCGTGTTTGCATACTACACATATCCTCTGTTTACTTTAAATCACCTCTAGATACTTATAAAACCTAGTACAATGTAAAAGCTACACAAATACCTGTTAAACTGTGCTGTGTAGGGAATAATGACAAGAAAAGTCAATACATGTTCAGTACAGACAAAAACCATCCATTTATTTTTCCTATTTTTGGTCCTTGATTGAATTCATGGATACTGAACCCATGGATACGGAGGGCTGTTTGTATTTTTACTACAGTAAAAAAGTATTTTTAAAAAAACAACCCTCAAATCAACAAATATGACCAATGTGTAAAGAAGTCAACAAATTTTAAACTTTCCAGTACTACCAGTTTTGATAGAGTATTTTCAACCAACTGTATCATATTCTCGATATTCTGTTAATAATTCTATCCTTAACTTTGCCTTTTTCCTTAAACTGCCCTTGCCAGTATTTTTTGACTTCCTTTCTTCTAGGATTGTAAAGAAACTGGAATTTCATTTCCACATCAAAATAACAGACACCAAAAATGTAAAGTCGTGAGTTTATTGCATATGTAACAAAATGAACCTGACCTCCCGGGTCCAGCCTGCTGTACAATCACTGTTTGTTTTGTGTTTCCAGCTGGTTCCATAACCACATTAAATAGAACTAGTATTTCTTTAAATACTTTTGATTTTGACATAAAACAGGACATTAGTGTACAACTTCCACAAAATAAATCAGCAATAAAAACAGTGGGAAGAATAACAAGGATAGCAGCAATACTTAAAAACAAGACATTACAAAATAAATTAAAAAATACATTATAAAGTGGTTGAGAAACAAAAATAAACAAATTTTAAAAATTCATACTATGTTTCGGGAAGGCTGCCGTGCGGTACACACCTGGCTGCAGGTGGGATGGGGCAGCATTTTCTCTGCAGGCCATTCCTGACGTGTCAGATTTGATGACCGCCTAGCCTGAATTTGAACCATACAGCTGAACAAAGCTGAGGGGTCAAAGCTCGATCTGGTGGCAGATCCTCCTTCAGAACTCAAGAGAGCTGTTCCCTGTCACCCCAAGCACCCCAGGCAGCCCTGGCCTTTCCTACGGAAGCACTGGCAGAGGGGTGGTTTGCTACGTCCCTGAGTGTCGGCTGATGACCGCTGGTGAGGACAAGCCTGCAAAGTCATGCCCCTGAAGCATCTGGGCAGAGGGGCAAGGGGAAGTGGGTGGGTCGTCTGGGACCACCAAGAGAGGCAATGAACAAGATCGCACGTGAATGGGCTTCACGTGGACCAAAGTGGAGCAATCGGGAGCTTTTACCATTTGCTTGCCACCTTGTGTTCTTTGGGGTGGTTTAAAAAGACCAAACCATTATAGGTATTTAAGGTTCCAGAAATACAATGCCACTGACAGAGAGGCCTGTTTGGGAAGAGTGAACTGGAGCTCTAAAATGTCTGCGACACTCACACAGCTATGGCGGTGCCCAAGAAAGAGGCAGCAAACCCACGCGCCCGTGCAAGTAGAAAAGCAGAGATGAGGCCTGTATGGGATGGGAACTCGCGTCTGCCGGGCCAAAGAGGCCCCAGGACACAACCCTCTGGATTTTGGATGAAGTGACACTGACCCACAAGAGGCAGCACCTACCGGCATGGGGCTGGCGGATGTGGCTTCTAAGGCCCGCCCCCAACTCCTCCCAACAGCAAGAAGGTAGTTTTAAAGGCGTCATATGCAACATTCCTGCTTCAAAGTCTTTTAAACCACAAGACCCTGGTTTCCTTCCTAATTAGTGAAGATTTTGGGTAACACCACCAGGAAAATCAGGCAGTGCTTCTGACCTCATTCTGGAGACAGCGTCCGTTCTCTGTTGGCTGTCTTTTATGCCTCCCACGGTTTAGGCTCAACTTAAGAGAGCAGACACTCTGAGGGAGGTCTGTCATTTTCACTTCCTCACCTTCAAGAGGAAGACTAAGGGAAGACTGGATAGACTCATCGGGGAACCAGTTTCTAGAACAACCTTAGAAAGCATCATTATGAATGAGACAAAGGATAAGCCCAACTGGGACAGGGAAGAATTTGTGCAAGAGAATAAGCCCAATTTGGCCTGGACATTTTGAATGGATAAAACTTTCCTCTTGCTGCCAGTCTATCCTAGAACCTCAGCAGCCCAGAAATGTGGCTCTCTCACAGTTCACAGCACATCAAATGGGCATGCCTCCTGTCAGGGGGAGAGTCTATGACCTGTGATATCTGAGCATTCCCCACATCAGACCACAAACTGCTTCTGGGGCAGGCAAAGGAGCCACAGCAGGATGCAGGAGGGTAAGTATCCTTCACAGCCACCACAGAGGTCTACAGGCAACAGTAACAAAAAGGAACAGATAAAAACAGTTGTTCAAAAGGTTCTTCCTAGGCCACCTCAGACTCAGAGCCGGATCCCATTGCTTAAAGAGACTTCAACAGCAGTGAAATGTCTTGCTAGTAGATTACCCTGTACTCACCCCCACCCCAAAACAAAACAACAACAACAAACCATACAGCAAAATTTGCTGCTGCTGCTTTTTCCCAAAGTCTGGCTATCTGAAATCAAGCCACTTTGTTTAAAATAAAATACTGTTTGAATTTCTGTGCAAACTGGAAATGGAAACTTCGAGTCTAAGCTTGCTTTGGCCTTCCTCATCATATACAGACATTTGAATATGGGCAAGTGAATGTAGTTGTTAGTGTCACCATCCGCTCTTGGGGAAAGAGCCAAATGAGTCAGTGTGGAGTTGTCCTCTCTGAGGTCATAGGTTTGAATCCATACCTTACTTCTTGTAAAACAAGAACACTTTGGGTAAATTTATGACTTTGAGATTACTCTTTCTCCCTTCTTTTAAGCGAGTTCACACCAACCCAGCAGCTATGATCACAGAATTTTGTTTTGTTAGTTTAGCTCTCAGCAATTAACGTAGCATAGTTTGTTAATACTTTTCAGTGACACAGTCAATGTTTCTCTACATACAATGGTGGCACAAGAGTCACAGCTTTGGGACTGACTGGCTCTGGGGCTGGTTTAAGTCTGTTCTTTTTATAAGCTCTGTTACTTGGTGTTTTCACCAAAAAAAAAAAAATGTCAAACTGGATAGATAATGCAGCAAAAGGGACCCTTAAAAAGAAAAGATCATTTTTCTTTGTGCAAAACAAATTTCCAGCCAGGATACCCTGAAAAAAAAAACAAAAAACAAAACAAAACCCCCTGGGCCTCCAGTAAAAGCTGGTCTAATTCCTTCACCTTTCAAAGGGAAAAACCATTTTGACTCATTTCCTGCTGTGGCAGAATTCCAATAAGTGTATAATATACAGTTATTTTTCAGTTAGAAACCAATCTGCTACCCAGAACAGGCTTCAATGATGTAAAATTTGGAATCTGAGCTCTGGTAAGATTTCCAGTTGCTTCTGAATGTGAAAAGGGCCTCAAGATTGTTCTGAGATGAAACAACTGGTATCTCTACCAGTTCCAAACCCTAAGCCTGGCTCAGTCCCCTAACTGTGGGTTGGTTGATGCTCCTGTAAAGTGCACAGGACTGTGAGCCTTATCACCACATGGGTTGCAACTGCAGACTATCCTGTGTGACCGAGGCCAAAGGCTAAACCTGGCTATATTTTATTGGATGGGTGATGGAAGGGGTTGGGAGTACTATAACAAAAGGAGGGATATATGGGTAGGAGCCACCAATGAAAGTCTCCTGTCCCCCTCCTCTAATAAAAGGAGGTAGACAACCCTTTTCCCTCAGATAATCCAGAATTCCAGGGCCTCAGCCAGCTTTGTGGGAGGCACACAGAAGCTATATGCTTTTGGTCTGGTGGTCATGAGCTAGACTCTGTTGCCTTTGGTTGCTCTTCACTCTACAGCAAACCCACAGGTCTCCTCCACAGCTGTCAGCAGCTTCTCGTAGAGTTTCTCATAGGATTCATAAGGTGGGATGTCAATCCGGTTAAAGCTGGAAAAGGACAAAGGAGGAAAAGTCACTGCTAGGGGCAGTCTAGCCCTAGAACCAACTTCAAGGTCAAGGATAGGCACCTAGTGGTAGGGGTTGGTGTAGTGGGTGAGGGTGCAGAGAAATTTGGGAAGCTTTCATTGTCTAGTTTGCAGGGCAGGGAGGGCAGTGTGAGTCCTCCACTTTACCACTGCTATTCTTTAATGCAAACAGGTTTTAATCAACATATAGCAAAATAAATCTTAAGACCTTCAAAACCAAATTAGAACCAAATTACTATTAACTGCTTATATTAGGACAAAGCTCTCAACTTGTTTGTCTATCTTTGGGAGAAATTATTTTTCTATACTGGGAATATCCCGTTGACAGCCCCTATAATCCAAGACTGGCCATTAGTCAAGTCAACACTAACAACTTCTTGTGTTATCTGTCTATTCTTTTGGGATTTGATTCTTCTTAATACCAAAATGAGGCAGTCTGGAAAATTCCCTGCAAAAATAAGCTAGGTCTTAAAACTAATAAAATGTCAAGTCTGTGAAAGATGAGATGCATATTAAACTTCTGACTCAATATTTCCATGGGGAAATTCATTTCCAGTATTTGTGCAAAGAAAATTACATCCTTTAAGAATTTATTATCATATAACAAATTGAGAGACACAAAACTGTGACCCAGAGACATTTAGTGGCCTATTGAATTTCTAGGGGTTAAGCAATTATGGATGGTTTTTGTCAGGGAAGAATTGGGTTTGATGGCAGGCACTCTTTTTCTGGAGCTTTAGCATCAGAGGATATTTTTCATATCCATCTTACTCCAAACACTAAACTACTAAAGGACAAAAGCCATAGTTAAGGAACAGACACCACAGCCACACTCAGGGCAGAGCTTGGTAACCCACTACGGCCCAGAACACCTGTTCTCAGATGTGGAAAACCCAGATAGAATATTAACATATCCAAATCACATCATTAGAAGTGTCAGAGCCAGCATCTGAACCCACACTCTTGGGTTCCAAGTCAGGAACCTTCTATCATATCATGTTGCATCTTGGCACTATTTAGAACCAGCTCTCCTGAAGGAGACATGGCTGTTCTTCTCAACAAATGGTTCCAAAACAATGTGTATGTAGGTGACTGGATTTCTAAACCATAAAGAAAATAATCTATTGTGGATATTAATTTTTAAATTAAAATTTAGGAGAAAAACATTTTTCAGTGGCCAAGGTACATCTGCTGTAGACAAAGTTCCCGGAAGGAAAATGGGGACCCAGAAATGTCATATAAAGACCAATAAATCCAAACTAAAACTGTACAATCTTCCCTACTGACAAATGCACAAGCACAATTAGTAATGCACTGAGCCCCAGCAAAGATGAACACTGCAGCCTGCTGGAGTGGAAGCCACAAGTTGTTGCTGAAACACCAACACTAAATAATTACATAGCTCACAGCAATTAGTTTCATTTAAAAAAATGACTTTTGATAGCTCTCTTCTATGGCATAGTATAAAGTATTCATCCATTGACATAAGTGCTATTGCCAGTCATTATCTGAGACTTTGCATAAATGAAACTACAAATAAAGTCCTACAAATAAGAAAGTAAGGGCTGGGTGCAGTGGCTCATGCTGGTAATCTTATCACTCTGGGAGGCCAAGGCAGATGGATTGCCTGAGCTCAGAGTTCAAGACCAGCCTGAGCCACAGCAAGATCTCATCTGTAAAAATAGCTGGGGGTTGTGGCAGACGCCTGTAGTCCCAGCTATTTGGGAGGCTGGGGTAAGAGAATCGCTTAAGCCCAAGAGTTTGACCTTAAGCTATGACCTGTGACACCATGGCACTCTACTGAGGACAACAAAGTGAACAATTGCATCCTCCAGAAACAGGCTCCCAGACACAGTGATTCCATAGCAGCGGTCCTTACCAGGTGTGGGCCTTCGGAAGGTTGTCTGTATTTGCATCTATCAGGTGGATGGTGAAGAGCCGGGGCCCTGCCGCGCCTGTAGAACCTTACAAGACAACATTCTAGTTAATGCACTTCAAGGCAAAGCTACAGTGCTTTCTGGCCACATGGCTCCCATGAGTCAAGGTCCCTTTGGACCACATTCTCAGCCCATAATGCCACCAGAGGAAAATGGTATTCACACGTCCAGTTTTAGGATATGCCTGCAATGGCCATCAAGTGACAAAATTCAGACATTTTAGAACATCGTGGGGCAAAGCAAAGACTGATGAGAAGTCTCCTATGTACACTCTGACAATGAGCCTACTCTAGTGGGGGAACCATGAGTCAAACCTATGTGCCCACCCTTTGGACTAGAGGACTTGCCTACCAATTCTGTAGAACAGACTCCACTGTACCCTAAGTCTTTCCAAACTCAGCCCCAGTGGGCACCAAGCTGGCCAGCAGCCCGAACCACGGCTGCAAAGACAGGACCAAGCTGGCACCAACTGTCTGCTGACAGAGGGTTGAAGGACACAAGGCAAAGTGGTTGCAGGGGCCACTGGCCTCTGTCTTGCTGATATTCATTCCTGCACTTTTACAGATGTTCTCTTTGACTTGGGCACAGGTCAGCAGTAGAACTCCAAGCCAAGAGAAATGATGGCAAACAGAGATTACTGTCTTTATGGAATTGAGAGAGTCTCTGGCCACTTGGAGGTGAGTCTGGCCCACTCGGTCCTGGATATACCTCGGTGGGCAGTAGGGAGAAGGGGTTCCTTCCTCTCAGACCACACTTTGAGCCCCATCTCCTGGAGAGCCAGGGCAAGTTGTGCCAGGCATGCCGCAGGTACTTCTGGGGAGACATTCTGCTGAGCCCTGGATGCTTGGTGCCTGCTTTGTATCCCTGAGCTTAGATTTCTTGGAATTAAGGAACCAGTTTCCCACCATGCCCTGCAGCATTCAGTTGCCTTTCCTGTCAGGTGACCCCTGGTCACATTGACCTCTTATTTGGGCTGATCCCTCCCCCCCCACCTTCTAAAGGCTACAGGGATACTTAGCCAATGCCCATCCAATTATGGAGGATATTGCTAAGATTCTTATAGACACAGGGATTTTTTCTAAATAGGAATGTTTAGCAAGAGGGTGATGGTGATGTCATGAGACAAGCAAGACTCAAGAATCACAAAACCTAGATTCCTGCCTAGTAAGGTGGTAGCTTACTGCTCACCACCTTACTTTTTCCTGGGGAGAAAATAAATCCCAGGAGTCCTCAAACTACAGCCCATGGGCCACATGCAGCCTGCCTAGGACATTTATCTGGCCTGCAGGTGTTTTTGCCACTGCTGCCTATCCTGCTTACCAGCCAACTCGTCCTGGAGCCTACAGTCTGGCCCTCTAATGGTCTGAGGGACAGTGAACTGTCCCCTGTTTAAAAAGTTTGAGGACCCCTGATAAATCCTATCACCTCAGTGAGTCTCAGTTTCTTCATCTGTGTCATGGAGAGAATAATCCCTGCTAAGACAGGCTCTCTAGGTTGGAAGATAATTAGATAAGAAAGGGCACTGGGAATAGCTGGAATTAGTAAACTGGCTCTACAGATGGAGGCGCCATATACAAAGGGTTAGGGAACGCTCATCTAGAATCCTTTTTATACATGCAGAGCCCCCCTGCAAAAATTCTATAGGCAGAGGTCACTATGGAAAAGGCACAAGTACCCTCATAACCAAAACCAGATGAAGTTCAATGAGATTCTTGAAAGCCTCAGAGGCAATATTCTGTATTTGTAATATATCTGTATGCCTAGTCATATCTAAAGGTCAATATATTAATAGTCTTCACTGTGCTCCTTCCAGCTATCAGCAAACTCCTTCTAGACACTAAGTGTAAGAGATGACATGCCAGGCTGCCTGCCTAACATGTTCCTAATGGGAAGCTCAGGACCTTTCCTGTGGATTCCACCCCACATACAGCTAAACAGATTGAGTACAACATCTTCCTTCAGTGTGGTTCATGGCTAAACAGGACTTCATCTACAACTTCAAGCCAAGGGGACACTAAGACTGGCGGTGGCCACCCAATACTTCCCACCTGGGTCTTGGGTAAGCTGGCTTCACAGAGGCAGGTAGTCACAGCCTCACCAGATACCCAAATGCCTCTGCTTATCAACCCTCTCAGGTTTTTGGAAGAAGTGAGGAAGTGAGAACCACAGGCCCCAGAGTGGCTGTGTAGTCTTTGTTCAGTGGGGCTTCTACACCTGCTCACAGACCAGATAGCACCTACCCAGTAGGAACCTCTGTGGTGCTGAGCATTTTGTTTATATCATTTTCTAGTGGATATTTTAGAAAAACATCCCAATCATCTTTCAGGTCTTCTTCAGTGTTTCAGACATCCTCAGTGTACATGTGTAATCGAATGGCCCTGCCTCCACGTCAGTCACCTTGCAAAGCCTTGAAGCCTTGAAGAGGGACTCTTGTGGATCCAGTCACAAACTGTAGGAGCCGGGCCCTCCGTTCTTCATCAAATGTCTCCACTGCTTGCCAGAACCACCTGACAATGTTGCTGTCAGCCACACAGTGCTTCAGTCGCGTGTTTGACTTCCAGTCATTCAAGTCTATTTTATCCAGGCCGCCTATTATCAACTGAGAAGGTATTTAAAGATAAGTTACTTCCACAATGTATAGACCAATATTATTACATGCCTCCTAGATTCCCACTATATGAGAGGAGTTAAAAACTTAGTTCCCAAGCCAAGAAGCATCCATGTCCAAATAAACTAGACAGATGATGAGAGAAGAAGTAGCTATAAATTAATAGTAGGCCTGAAGGCCAGGTTGGTTTGCTGCCTTAGGACCACAGAGCACAGCTACTGATACAGTTATCTTATTAGCAAAGT
This sequence comes from Galago senegalensis, assembly GCA_963575145.1. Classification (NCBI taxonomy): domain Eukaryota; kingdom Metazoa; phylum Chordata; class Mammalia; order Primates; family Galagidae; genus Galago; species Galago senegalensis. Next base: position 18,244 of record CAUYTI010102662.1, read on the forward strand.
TTGTGTTTCTGCTCTGCATTGGGGAGGAGGGAGGATCAAAGAACAAACTAGCAAGATTGATCAGAGCTAACTGTAAAAGATCCATCACAGTGGTTTCTGCAGGATACTCAACAACATGTGTTTCAAGTCTGAAGGGAGGAAAGTTCAGCAAGGGTTATGTGGGGCTGGGATAGATGAAGTGTTTCCACAGCCTGTTTAAAAAGCTCACCCCAGAACTACTGCTCCTTCCAAGGGAGCCTGCCTTGGCTGGCAAGCTCTCAGCATCTCACTGGTACCAGAAGGACTATAAGAACAATCTGAAAGGCTTGAGCTATTTAATACCAAATAGAGATGGCTGAGGGATGAATGAATCATTATGTTCAAGTACATGAAGTCTGACTAGAGAGGACAATAATTTTGTTCTCAGTCTGAGAATGACCAAATAAAAAACAAAAAGGTGACATGGTGGGAGAACTTGATTATGTATATATCTATATATATATATCAGATAATTTCTCCAATCAGAGATGACTATAACTGGGACTCCCTCCTGCTAGAGAGCTTGGAAGTAGGAGAGGACACAAACACCATGAACGATTTCCTGAGTGATTCAGGCTTACTGCCACCAGTGACACTGTGCTTCTTACACACTGGCACAAAAGCCCTCGGATCCCTTCTCACTCTGGCCCCACTTTAACCTGGGACCCCTGACAGGCTCCTGGGCTTACCAGGAGAAAGTGCAAGCCTTCCTCTGCAGCAAGGACTTAAAACAGGCAAACAATGGCCACTCTAGAACCTTGCCATGCCTTGAATTGACTCCTCATGCCAAGAACATACCTCTAGTTCCTTCTGGTCAAAAGGCTTCAGTAGATGTTGAGGAATAAGCTCATTGAACCCTTTTTGAAGAGCTAAAAACTGGGCTTCAATTCCTCTCATAAACCTCCAATTTACATACAACCTGAAAGAAAAACTCACAGGTTAGGAGCAGTACCAAATGGATTTGCTTCATTAGCAGGTTCTGATATCACAATCCAACAAATATGTGAACATGATGCAGACAGTCCCACTGAGCAGAACACCTGGCCTGCCCCCTCCCCACACAGACAACCCCAAACCAGCTGGCAGCACCAAGCCTTAGTTTCAGATTAAAAATGAATCAGAACATGCCCTTATGCATTCTGAGTCTTTATTAAAAACAGCAGGATACTGTAAAAGCAGTGGGATTTAACCTGACCTGTTACAGCAACTGCCATAATTTAAAAGTATATTTGAAAATACTACATGATATGGCATGGGAACTGTGCGTCAGTCCCAGCACAGACGCACACTCCTGCTTCTGAATAGCCAGGGCGAACACCTAGTCCCTAGTATGGATTTGCCTCAAGTATAAGGATGTCATGATAGCATCCTCGAGACTGAGCACAAAGAACCCTCTGAGCTGCTGTCTCCTGACCACCCCGTCTCTGCACTCAGAATCCAGTGGTCACTTGAATGTCCTTCCCTCACCTGGGCCAGCCTAGACTCATCTGGGCCCCCAGCAGACCCACCACTGCTGTTGCTGATGGTTTCTGAAAACTGCCTCCGTTAATGTGACTCTGGTCACAAGTGCCATCGCAGACAGGAAGGTTTCACACAGTGAAGGAGCTATAGGAATCGAAACATGACCCCAGCTGCACCCAGGATGATCCCAGGCATCTGGCTGTCCCCACAGGCAACCACTGAGGCTGCCCTGGACATTACCGAACATATTCTTTCTTGTTCTCCTCTGTGACAGGCACATTTCTACCATTGGGTTTCAGTTCATGCTGAAGAATCCGCCCAAAAGCATTGTGTTCCACGCAAAAAGTGTGGTCCAGCACCGGGGTGATATCATTCTCTCTGTCAAAGTAGGACAGAAGACAATGTCAGTTAGACCTTGGCCACTACACAGCAAGAATAGAACATCACGTGGGGCAGTTGGTGGAAAGAAAGAAACACACACACACAGGATTTACTTACTGTCAGACCAAGGGCAGCAAGGGGAGCTGGGTGGACTCCCCCTGACTCCCTGCATTGGAACATACGAAACTCGGGCACAGATGAATGCCCTGGCTCAGCTCTGCTTCTCCACTTCCCCTCCCCTCACTGGAGCCACGATCCTGCATCCCTGAGAGACCATCTCTTTCACAAGGATCTGAGACACCAAGGATACATCTTGTCACTGTGCCTAATGCTCTCAAAAGAGCTTTATTTAGGATAATTCTAGGATAAATGTAACTAAATACTAATTCTGAGACTTTCTTGGCTCCTCTATAGATTAACTGGAGACATTCTATAGTGTTCCAAGGCCTAGGGATCAGCTTGTTAACATTTATGATCTTACCTCAATAATTCAAGGAAACAACTATAGAAACTGGCCAAACATCCATGAGAAAAATAAGTCAATTAAGTAATTTTTGTTAAATCTGCTTTTTTGTTTCTGTTTATAATGGTCTCTACTTCTTACCCATCCCCCAAATAGACATACATGCACATGGGTGCATACAATAAACACAGCAGGGAGCACCAAGTCTGAGTACTTACAGAATCCACACTAAGCTCTTATGCAGCTCTGGATCCACCGATTCCAAATCTGAGAGCTGGATAGGCTTCCCCAACAGCTGCTTATAGAAGGGCACTGTGAAGCCCCCATTGATGTAGTGTCCATGGAACACAGCCAGCCCCATGATCCGACCCACAAAGTGGAAATAAGACAAGTGGTCCTGCAGGAGGCACCAGAGAACACAAATTTGTTAGGAAAAGCCTATCCAATGCGGAGATCTTATGCTTTCTCTAAGCTTCCCGAGAGAGCTGTCTATCCCAGAAGCAACCAAACACTGACTGTGTTTCTTACGGGCTCTTCTTACCACCAGATGAAAGAAGCTGCTTAGACAGGCAAAATTTATGGCATATATTCTGTACACTTTTGCTGGACAACAGTTTATATGCACTTAGGTCCAGCATCTTGTCCTCAGAACTGTTGTAAAATTTGCTGGGCCCACTGCAAAATGAAAATGTGGAGCCTCTTTTTTCTTCTGAGACAGAGTCGCACTATGTTGCCTTCGGTAGAGTGCCAAGGTGTCACAGCTCACAGCAACCTCCAACTCTTGGGCTTAAGTGATTCTCTTGCCTTAGCCTCCCGAGTAGCTGAGACTATAGGCACCTGCCACAATGCCTGGCTCTTTTTTTGTTGCAGTTCTCATTGTTGTTTAGCTGGCCTGGGCTGGGTTCGAGCCAGCCAGCCTAAGTGTATATGGCCAGCGCCCTACCTACTGAGCAATGGGCGCCACCAAATGTGAAGCCTCTTATTAAAAAATGATTGATAAATTTCAATTCAGTGATGGCAAAAAATCAAACCAAGCATGGGACCTTCACAGTGGCAAGGGCCTTGTGCTGTATGCAGGTTGCACACCCAGGAAGCTGTCCTCTTTTTCCTCCTCTTTATGCCCAAAAGAAAAGGGCAATTCCCCTCCTCCTCCCTCCCAATCTACATCCCACAAGAAAGAGAAGAAATCCTAAGGCCTGGGGGTAAGGGAACAAGGAACACAGGAAAATAAGCCAAGTAAAAGAGCCATTCTAGATTTTAACTAAGAAACCGCATGTTTCTACTTTCAGGTTTGAATTATAATCATCTCAGAAAATTAGTCAAAACTTCCCTTCCATATTGGTAACATGTTCTTTCACATTTGAATGTCCCTCGACTTCACCTTGATGGCCTTGTGCACAGCACTGATGATGTACATGGCCCCACAGGGGAGTCCTCTGGTGACTGGCTGCCCACCCTGAGGCCTAGCAAGCAAACACTGCACTTATTTTCTCAGCTCTAAAACAAGTATGCTAAGGGGTGTCATCATGTGTAGAACCTCCACAGTTGACCACCTCCTTAAGTTAATCTGATTTTCACAGACTGGACATGCACCGCACATACGTGTTAGTACAGTAGTCCTAGTTCCTTGTGTTGACCATGTTCGTATGTTGACCAGTTTGCTATAGTCCCTTCAGTGGTCAACTTACGGAGGTTTTACTGTATTTCAATTCTGACTGGGAGGAGGAAGGACTCCGTAACCCACTTCTCAGGATGACAATCTTAACAAATGCAGCCATCATACTGACGTTCCCTTAAATAGCAATGAACTGTTCTGAGTGAGCAGCTCAATCTCACCCTATCCTCCTTCAAAACAACATACCCAGTGATCTGATCCTGACACTTAAGAATGCAGGATGGAAATCTGCCATCTTCATTCTGTTCTCACTCTACCCTTAGATGTTTTACTTACCATTATCTTTAAGTCTACAATGAATAAACCAAGATTTGGGACTGAAACTGAAAATCCATCTTAAAAATTCTCCATCTAAATCCCCTACCTCCTTATTTATTCATACTTACAGGGTTGATTGAAGAATCTGGGTTGATTTGCAACATGTAAATATTGTCCGTGGAATACTGGAAGAGTCCATAATACGGATTCAACATCTCATGGCACAATAAATAAAGCCACTCTCTAGGAACAACAACAAAAAAACCCATTTCGTATGTGCTAAAATTTCTAGTTTTAGATCTTAACAGAAGGATTGACTCATTATGTATTAGAAGGTCAAAACAGTATAATATAAGATGAGCAATTAGTCAGAGTACGTGGCTCTGAGAAGATGCACTGTACAGGCAGGGAAAGCAAACCTGATGAACCTCAGTGTCCAGGAGAGCAACCAGAGGCAACTCATGAATACCCAATTACTAATCCTCACCAAAAAATGACCAAAACTCCAAGGACAAATCATCTGAGGAACAACTGTGGCTAACTGGGATTGGTATGACTATAGAAGTGTAGTGTTCTTAGCGGTCTACTTGTCACCTTTCTTGCACCTCACCTAAGGTTTTCTCTTACACTTCTCAAAGATCAGAATTGATCTTTGTTGCTATGATCAAAATCTCAGGTGATGATATTAATAATGTGGTATTAACTGATAAAAGTATAATTAAAAAGTAACATCACCCCCACTTTAATAATAGTTAACTTGAGTATTGGGATTCTGGGTCATTTTCAGGGTTTTTTTTGCTAATTTCTAATTTTTTAATTTAAATTTTTAGCCAGATGCAGTGGCTCACACCTATAATACTAGCACTTTGGGAGGCTGAGGTAGGTGTATTGCTTGAGCTTAGGAGTTCAAGACCAGCCTGAGCAAAAGCAAGACCCCATTTTTTTCTACTAAAAATAAAAATACTAGCCCAGTGAAGTGGGAGGTTCCTGTAGTCCCAGCTACTCAGGAGGCTGAGGTAAGAGGATCACTTGAGCCTAAGAGTATGAGGTTGCTGTGAGTTATGATGCCATAGTACTTTACCCAAGGTGACAGAGACTCTGTCTCCAAAAAAAAAAAAAAAAATTGAATAGACAAATTTTAGTTTTTAAATTTTAAATGTTTCAAACAAAAAATATCTCAAAGTCTAGGGAGGTAGAAGAATGATTATGTAAAAGAATGACTTTTGGGGGAACATAGTGACATGACGCCCCACCCTCAAATGACTTTTGCTCTTCATAATTTTCTGTTGAATTTTTATTTTATTTTTTACCAGAAACACATCACTTTAATAACTTTACAGTTTAAACTTTAAAAATAATAAGTCTGAGAGTTTTAAAATCTGGATGGGGTTCATAAGTATGAGTTATATTATTTTATGAATTCCTGTTTGAAATCATTTTATTATTTAAAAAAACTGCAAAATCAAAAATAGTCCAACAAAAAAGTACTTTAAATAGAAATTGTATGAATCAATTGCTAGGTCAGGTTGTGATAAGCCCAGGTAGAAGGGGGACCCTTATACAAATACTTGTGGCAATTCTACAAATAACCTTTTATTCTTTCTACTCCAAACTCCTTTCAAACAGATAAATCCCATTAAGACAGTAGCTTCAAATTTTATTCTAGAATTTTACTCTTTCAAACAGAAAAGACACAGAAGTGAGACAGAATAGGGAAGAATAAGCTCAAATGTAAATAATTTGCCCAAGAAAATTGTGAGAATACACAAAAACCAATCAGACCAAAACAGTTATGCATTGCACTCAAAAGAATAAAAAGGAACTGCCAGGAGGGAGAAGACTCTGAATCTTATAAAGTCTCTTTACCTGAAAAACAACACTGCTTAGCTTTTATTCACCCCAAGTTCTAGAGTTGAGATTTGAGAAAAATCTTTGAAAAAACCAAGGACCCACAATTGTCTAGACAGAAGTGATTAAAATACATGCTAACGTTCCAACTAAGCCTTAGACAAGGTAAAGGATACAATTAAGTTTGTTCTGGAAGTGGTAAAGAAAGAAAGAGCTAACTGTACAGGTGAGACAGGGGCTGCAGGAATAGCTTCAGGACCAAACAAAGGGAAGGTCAGCATAGGCTGAATTTCATAGACCAGATAATGAACGCATACATGCATGTGTGTAATATACATATAACTAAGATCTCTCTGCATTCTCTGAAATCAGTATGATCCCACTTAGACACAGGGAAAACTCCAAGGGGTAAAAGGACATTAGACCAAACTGGAGGTAGGAAAACTCTTCCCAGTCCAGCACTAGGTTAATTGAGGGAGCGCCACAAAAACTTGTCTCCACATGGAAGATTGGAGAACTATGGAAAATGTAAACGCACTATCACTCCTACCAAATCACACCATAGTATTCACATGCCTGCCTAGGAATATATAATACCAGCCATGCAAAGGAAAAATGGTAAACTGAAATAGTTTAAAGTACAAAACTCTTGAGACATCTTGATCCTATTTTTAAAAAAAACCATAGATAAGTAGTTTGGAAGTAATTTGATTTGAATTGTTAGGATAAACAAACATGAATGACTAAGTAGGAAGATTCTCACCTGAAAAGGGAGGACAGAAAGGCTAAACCTCTTGCCAGAAAACAGAACTGGTGTTGTTGGACAAAGTTACATTTTGCAATTAAAAAAAAAGATGATTTCTAGAGTCAAGATCAAGAAGATCAAGGAAGAAAGTTGGGATAACTGCTGTAGAGCTGAGAGTCTATCTTTTCTAAATGGTGAAGGTGTGAGGCTCTCCTATCCCAATTTTCCAAGAAAGAGATATAATTATAGTCCTCACAGGCATATGGGGCCTCCTTTGTGGCAACCACAAGAATTATAGTTTTGTGTTTACTGGCATAATTTTTGATTAATGCCTGTATCTCATCAGACTGAGAAGTCCTTGCATGGGTGGGAGAGAAATAACAGGTTGTTTTGGTCACTATTGTATCCCTAGTACATAGTAGAGTCTCAACATTTCATGGTTAATAAATAAACACAATTCTTAAGGTGCAAATTACAGGGGTGCTCCTCTGTAAGAAAATTCAATCATGTGACAGATACATTAAATTCTTTCATTTTATTACAAAGGGATTCCATAAATGAGTAGGTTACAGTGATTTTGAAAATAAGACAAAAAAATCTAAAAGCAATGGAAGGCAAGTTAAGGAAATCTCCTAAAAAGTGTGTGTGTGTGTGGGGGGGAGGAGTGTTGTAAAAAAGATGAACAACACAGAGGATCAATCCAGGGAATCCAACAGCTGAGTATCAGCCATTTCAGAACGACCAAAGAAAGGAAATGGAGGAGAGGAAATTGCTGAAAAGTAAAATTCCTTCATTCAGTACATACTTATAGAGCTGAGTGCTCACCACATATCAGGTACTTTTCTAGGAACTGGGGATTCAGCTGTTAATCAGACAAAATTTCTGACCACATGCAGTTTGAGTCAGTTGGGAGCTGCAGACAAGAAAGCAAAACATCTCACCACACGCCCATTATGGGGTGACAGTGACACAAGGGAATAAGTAAGAAAGAGGACATTATGGGACATGCCCCCCCCCAAAGCAAGCATGTCCCCATTATGGGACATGCCCCCCCCACCAAGCAAGGGAATAAGTAAGAAAGAGGACATTATGGGACATGCCCCCCCCCCAAAAAATAGAGATACCTCATGACAACCAGGTGCACAAGAGGTACAGAATCATTGCCAGGCTGGATAGCAGCTCCAAAATGGAGGCATGTGGGGGAAGTTATCCAAAGATATAACATGTAACAGTGTCCTGGAATATCCTGGAGGACTTCAAAGTTTAAGGGGACAATAAGTCATAGTGGTTTTATTGTTGTTCTTGTTCTGCTTTTTTGAGACCGCCTCACTCTAATGCCCTGGGTAGAGTGCACTGGCATCAGCCTAGCTCACTGCAACCTTAAACTCATGGGCTCAAGTGATCTTCCTGCCTTGGGCTCCTAGTAGCTGGGACTCCAGGCATCACCACAATGCCCAGCTAACATTTCTAGTTTAGTAGAGAAAAAGTCTCATTCTTGCTCAGGATGGCCTTGAATTACTGACCTCTCGGAGTGCTAGGATTACAAGCATGAGCCACTGTGCCTGGCCAATAAAATCTAGTTTTAAAAACAAAAAAAATTAAAATTTGTTCAAAAAGATGAATTATAGAATACTACTTAACTCCTTAGTGGATGATATTTTCATTGCCATAATAATACAAATAATGTATTGCTATTCAACCCTTACAAATAATAGGTAAAACAGAATGTAAATCTTCAATCTTGCTTACATAAAAGTAATATTGCAGATGAGAGATTTCAATAGGTAGAAGGAATATTCAAGGGAAAGTTACAAGTGTCAATATCCTTTTCTTATGAAAATGTGGTTGGAGATAATGTATCTAGTTGACTTATTAAAAAAAAAAAGGTGAAAGCACATTACATAATGACAAACAACCAAAGAACTAAAAAGACTGATATTACTAAACTGGAGCAGAGAATATTAATTAGATCTAGCCTATCTTGTGTCTATGACCATAAATCATTAAATCATGAGATAATAATTTGAATTTGATAAATGGAGTGATATAAACACACATATTAGAAGAAACAGCTAGAAGACATAAGAAAATAGTTATCTCAAAGGTGAAAAAAGGAAGGATGGGAAATAGTGGCTTTTCATTGTTGTATTCGATTCTGGTTTTTTTTTTTTATATTATTTGCTTGAATTAGTTTGACTAAAATTTCAAATTTTTATTTTAGAAAATTCCTTTGGGCTCGGTGCCTATAGCTCAACCGGCTAAGGCGCCAGCCATGTACACCTAAGGTGGCGGGTTTGAATCCCCAGCCCGGACCCCCCAAACAACAATGACGGCTGCAACCAAAAAATAGCCGGGTGTTGTGGCGGGCGCCTGTGGTCCCAGCTACTTGGGAGGCGGAGGCAAGAGACTCGCTTGAGCCCAGGAGTTGGAGGTTGCT
>CAUYTI010102664.1:0-79602 GCA_963575145.1 Galago senegalensis
CAACTATGCAAATGACATGAAATTTATGTGAACCACCTCGATGAAAGTATTTCAGAATGTGTGTGAAAACATTACACTGTACCCCATGTTTGTATTGAAAAAAAAAAATAAAGATGATGCAGCATGCAAAAAAAAAAAAAAGATAATATTTGTCTTTTGGAGGCTACTAAAATGTCATTTGTAGTCTTTGTGAGCTATTATCTTGTAGGTGCCATATTATATTATTCTGATAGACCCATCAGGAGATTGCGGACACCCTGACTATGGCACAAAATAGACATTCTCTACATAGAGTAAATTATACTGTTCCTGTGGATGTTACACCATTACGTATAGTATCCAGTACAGTTAAATGTGTAATTGTTCTCTTTGTCCTTTATTCTTCATTGCTTCCGGTAACTTCCATATGCTGTATGGTTATCAGGTCTTTCCTCCCTCCCCTCCACCTTCCATCCTCTCTGCTTTCTCTGCTTCTTTCCTTCTCTCTCTTTCTGTCCCTCCTCCCTCCAGTCCTTCTATCTTTGGTCAATACACAGCTATAGATCACTTCTTAAATTAGGAATTATATCCTTTTCTTTTTTTTGAGAGAGTCTCACTTTCTTGCCCTCAGTAGAGTGCTATGATGTCATAGCTCACAGCAACCTCCAACTCTTGGGCTCAAGCAATTCTCTTGCCTCAGACTCCTGAGTAGCTGGGACTAAAGGCGCCCACCACATTGCCCAGCTATTTTTTTGCTTTTTAGCAGGGTGGGGCTGGGTTAGAATCCACCATCCCTGGTGTATGTGGCTGGCACCCTACCGACTGAGCTACGGAATTATATCCTTTTTAATGCAATAAGATAAAATTGGTAAGATGAATTTTACAAACTAAAGAAGAAGGAAAATACATATTAATAGTCAAAGCTTCATGAGTTCATGCTCCGGTAGCTGCTGTCTCTTCTACCACATACCCTACGATAAGAATAATTAATTGCAAACTATTATACTATTAATTAAGATATCACATTCACTACCCATCCCCTCGCTCTAAAAAGCACCTGTAATCATGCTGCATGTACTGTGTTTGGAAGGCTTGTGGCCGATTCCTAGCTTTCCTGACATCTTTAGTACAAGCCTCACCCCCAGAAGCCTTCGTCATGGCAAGTGAAGGACTATCTTCACGTGGTCCTTCTTACCTGTCACTCATCTGGCAATTGGCATCCGCTACCTCACATCCTTATTGACTTGTCAAAGGTGTGTTCTCTCTCCTCAGTTACATTTCTTAGCTACTTGGGAAATAGCATGAAGTTTGCAAATATATCATATAATTTAGCACAATTCTGACATATAATAGGTACTTAATGTATTTCTGCTTAAATAATCTCAAACTAGACATAAATAATTCATATTCATTCCATCTATATAAGAAACAAAGAAATAAAAACCATATTTTAAAAATAGTGTCGGTCAAGATAGTGTTTTAAAGGCAGAGTAGTGACCTCCAACTAATGTGGGAGGAGCTTCCAGAAGGCTGATTTGCAGTGTGTTTGGGTTACAAAGTGCACATACATGGATCCTTTTCTGCAGGTGTAATTTAAGAAGTTAAAGTCGTTTTAAAAAAATAACATCCTGAAAGTACCTCAGTCAACTGTTTCACAACTGAACGTTCATCAGTACGAAATTAAAAAAGGGGCAACAAAATGTAAGTATTCGTAATACCTTATCATGTAAAGATTCTTCAAGATTCTTTCTGAAAGTTTCTGATTCTTGAATTAAAACATTCTACAGAAAAGAAAATAAAAGAAACAGTTAATAAACAGACAATATTTACGTATGTACGTTGACATCCCAGCACTCACAGATCTTCTTTGATGCCTTTGGTGGTACATCTATTTCCTGGTTTCCATAGAAACCAAGTTTTAACAGAATCTTTAAACACGACACCTTAACCTTTAGAGAAATACATAATCAAAGTGGGAAATGGTTTATATCGCTTGAATGAACAAATGCAATAAACATCACCTTCCGAGCTCTTCCTGTTTGCCTCTTCTCAGACTCCTTTTTATATCAGAAATGATTAGGTTATTGTTCAAATAAAAAAAATTGGGTAACTAGCTATAGCTTAGAAGTGCTGCAAAGAATTCACACAAACTCATTTTTATTATCAAAAAAAGAAGAAATCATCAGATCATATTTGAAAACTATTTCCTTTTACACATCTATTTTAGATGTCAAATTAACAATTTTGAGTAATCATTAAATCATTAGAAAAATTAAATTCTACTTATTCAAAAATGTGTTATATGTCACAAAGGAATATAGACAAGTGAATGATAAATAATTTTTAATAATCCTTCCCATAAAAGTATTATTGTTGAAAGATTCTTACTTTTCTTATAGTACTACTATCACTACATAAAATAATATAGTTTTAAAAAATTTACATAGTATAAATAAACAAAGAGTGTCGTATTTTTTTTTTCTTTTGCAGTTTTGGCCAGGGCCGGGCTTGAACTCACCACCCCCACTATATGGGGCCAGCACCCTACTCCTTGAGCCACAGGCACCACCTGAGTTTAGTAATTTCGTATTGGCCATGTATTTGGACGTGTATGGGAAGAAGGCCTGCCTTCTGACTTTCTAATGGGTAAATTAGTACAATTACATTAACATTTAATTGATAAGTTTTCCCTATTTTGGTTTATTTTATGGAGCAGTAGAACATGTCTAGGTAATGTAGTGATTGGCATTCATTCTGAACTTCCAGAATGATGTGTCCACCTGAGCTGTCTCTCCCACCTTTGTTTATGCTCTGGAATTGGCAACCAGCTAGCTCACATAACACTGGCTGGTCCGGTAGTTGTCAACTATCAGCGAAGACATACATCATTGTGAATCAGACTGAGCAGAACTGCTTCTGAAATAAGCAGCTGAAAATATAGGGTTCTTACCCTATCCTGGGATTGATACTAATTCTACTAATGGTAGAAACTGACCCACATTTTGAGTTTCAGACTGGTATGAGTTGTTCACTACTATATGAATTGTTCAAATCAAGCTCAACACCCCTGCATTATTTATTTTTATCATTCTCTCTTTTGCATACCAGGGGAAGGATAAATAAAATGTTTTCATCAGAAAAGCACATAATACATTTGTCTTATGTGAACATGTTATTATGAAAGATTTGTCACGTAGCATTTTTTGACATAAAAATTGATCTCATACTTTTTATAGAAATTATTCCCTCCTTAAATGTATATAAAGCATTTAAAAACTTAGCTAAGTAATGGATATCGGACAGCCAACACAATGACTGAAGAAGGGTCCCAAACACACACGCTGGGAAGAGCAGCGCCTTTCTCCAGAAGCATTTTACCTTCTCCTCCAGAGCGGCCATCCTCTCCTTCAGGTGCAGCTGGAGGCGTTCATTGGATTCAGTGAGAAGCCTATCCACAGTGTCAGATAATCTCTTGTTATGCTCCTCATTCATTTTCTCTCTTTGCCTGGCCTTATATTCAGGAAATATAAATAAATATGACATGAAAACCCATGGAAAAACCAAGATTATTTGTTCAGTTTTGCTAGTTTTTTTGAGACAGAGCCTCAAGCTGTCCCCCTGGGTAGAGTGCTGTGGCATCACAGCTCACAGCAACCTCCAACCCCTGGGCTCAAGTGAGTCTCCTGCCTCAGCCTCTCAAGTAGCTGGGATCACAGGTGCCTGCCACAACGCCAGGCTATTTTTTGGTTGCAGCCGTCATTGTTGTTTTTGGCGGGCCTGGGCTGGATTTGAACCCGCCACCTTATATGTATGTGGCTGGCGCCTTAGCCGGTTGAGCCATGGCACTGAGCCGAGTTTTGCTGGTTTTAAATACGAATTCATTTTATCTCCATTTTGATGAAATTAGTGAAAACCTTTTCCTTCAACATCTGTATCTGTGGATTTAAAATGTAGCCCATAACCACTAAAATCACTCGTCTTCTATGTAGAACACAAATTTACCAACTGATGACTGGGAAGAGGGGTTCTTAATTTACATACTCTTTGTAGTTCCTGATTCTTCTCTTCCAGCTGACCTTCCAGGTGTCTCATACGCTCCTCAATATTTCCATGTCTCTCCTCAGCCTGTTAAGAAATATGAAGAATGTACCTGAAATGCAAGACGTAGTTCACTCTTTTCCTCTAAATAAATCGAAATAAAATGTAAAGCAAGCTACTACCAACTGCAAACGTAGTTTTCAAAAAATAAACTTTCTTTAAAAACAGGCAGCTGAACAGCATTGCTTGAAATGTGTCAGCTACAAAGGCCTGTTACATCCAAGCATCAGCAAAACATTGGAGTTATTTATGAGCAATGAATTCAGCCAAATGTAACATGCAGACTGTGCATGGTTTGAACACAAACCTGCCATTGTCCAGTCTTAAGCTCCTGAAGCACTGAACTGCACAGATGGTCGATTATCAATAAATAAAAGTAACATAATTTTCATAAATGAAAAGAAAAACTTAGATGGATTCTATTTAGCAATAGAAAGTAAAGTCCAGTAGGACTACCTTCCTACGTATGGAGATCATTTCTTGTAGTTTAGCTTCCATAACATATTGATAATCATCAGATGAGGTAGAGGAAGTTGGATCAGACTAACGAGTCAAGGAAAAGGAGAGGGACAAAATTGAAAAATCAGAACTGAAGACACCAACACTGAACAGAACACAGCACAGAATGCTTAAAAGAAAAGTGTGACGGCAAAGTTAATATCTTAATAGACAGAATCGTATGTGGAAGGCACTACACTGAGATCTGGTGACCATGATGCAGTGGATGGTTATAAATGAAAAACAGTATTATGCTAAAATCAAAAAGAGATCAACCTATGGTATGAAAGGTTAGTGATGGCTGGTGATGAGAGATGACTACAGGATGAATTAAAGCAACTCGGAGAGTCATGTGATCACTGGAATTATGGGAAACCAAACACTAGACTATGTCTCTGACACTGCTAAAGGTTTGCATTTTGGTTGGTTTGTTCCTGTTACTTAACATAATGGAAACAATGTATCTCATATTGAGGAATATGCTAGGCGCTGGCTCAGGTATAATAAATTTAGAACAAAATTTATTGTAAACCCTAGCCTGTAGAAATCAAAGAACAAACTAAGCCGCAGGGTTAATTATTATGCGTATTCCCCAATTTCAGCAAGATTGAGTTTCCTCAGCAACGCTGAAACTTACGAAATGACATCTGGTCTCTGACTGCCCGTTTGTGGTTATCAGTCTAGCACCAAATGGCCTATTCTCTGATAGAGGTTTAATGAAATTTCATATAAAAATGATTAAATGTTAACAACTTATCAAGGCAGCAATAATGCTGTGAGTCCAAGACAACCTGTTTGTGAACTGTCCTAAATGATTCTCGGGACCACTCACTCCAAAACTGCTTCTGTATTGATTTGTTGCTGTGGAAACAAAATAGTGCCCCACAGTGCCTGGGCAGCATGGGGCCTTTGGGAGCTTATGTTTGCCCAGTGCCAAGGTTAGTTCCATGTCTTGGAGGTGACCGTTGGCTACCAGGGGTACAGAGTGTTCAACACATGTGACATTGCTGATAGCTGAATCGTATTAGTATGTTATGCAAAGATTACATGTAAAATTACATCAACAGTTAAATCACAATTGCAAGGTAAATAATCATAACATTAAAATGGTCCTATGTCACGAATACAAACTTGAATTACAGAGCACATTTTATCACACTGTGTAAGTTCATTCTCAAACAGTGACACTTACATTACCCAATATAGAATTATACATAAATATGCCATGCATTAGCGGGAAAGAAATACTAACCTATTTCTGTATCAATGTAGGTGCATATACACTATTTTTTTCAATGAATTCCTATTTAATCTATGAAATAAACATTTAACATTTCCAATCTTGTATGCTTATGCAAATTATATCCAATATTTATACATTTTGTAAGATCCTCACTCTGATAGTCTTATTTCATAAATGTGGAAAATAATAAAGATATAACAAATAATCAGTTTCTTTCTCCATGTTGTCCTTAAATTTCCAAGCAGAGGCAATCCAGAGATCTAACATGGTCCCCAAATGCCCTAACATGATTTTCTATCATTTAAGACTTAGAGTTTTATTAAGAATGACATAAAGACATCAAAATGTTGTGGAGATTACATAATCTAAATTCATAAAGGTAACTGAAATCCTTCAAAGTACATTTGAACAAGCAGTTAGCAGGATCAAAATTGATTAAGTGACTGATTCATGATAGTCAAGAGATGAATATTTCAAAAACACGGGATTTCAAAGGTCTTTAAAATGGCTGCATGTTTCTGTCTTACCGCCTTAAAACACCCAACACCAAAACCACACCATCGTTCTTCTTATTTGTTATGAAGAATAAAAATTATCTGAAAATGAGGAAATCAGAAGGGTCCAGTGATTCTGGAAGTTTGCTAATATATGAGATAGGAGTCCACTGAGGAAATTAGTTTGCGTATTCAAGACAATATCTCCAAAAAAGTACAAGACAATTAGCAGAAGAACAAAAAAGGGAAGATACCTATTTCTAGTTATTTTTCATATTCTGAATTAAGAATTCTTGGGAATATTTAATTTAAAATTTCATAAGTCAAATATTAGATTTTAAATTATATTTTATTCTCAGCCTATCAGACATTAATGTTGGGCAGGATTCCCTGAAATTTATTCATTTATTACTTTATTTAATTTTTTTTGTTTAACAGGCCCAATGGGGTTGACCCCACCAGCCTGGATGCATATGGCTGGGGCCCTAACCACTGAGCTATGGGTGCCCAACCACAAATTCCCTGAAATGTAAATTGTGTCTCTTTCTGGAATTTTACTCAGTATAATACTGATGATTATTTTACTCTAAAATGTTACAAAAGTTATTTTTCTTATTTAGTTACTAATGCAGTTCCTCTCAAAATCATGCAATTCAATGAGATGTCTCCTTAGAAAGTTCTTAATATTCCTCAGATGAACAGTCTGAACATGGATATCCTAGTTTATGGTATAGTCATTTAAAATCTGTTCCCAACACCAACAACAAAAATTAATATGTTTAAGTATCTTTGTTATAATTTAGGGAATAAATTTCAAATGAAATAATAAATTTTTCTTTATCTTAGAAATTACCCATTTCTAAAATTACCAGAGTAGTTTACTGGCCTGGTCTGGGACTCTAGAGGAATCTAAATGGTAATCTTTGACTTTTTTTTGTGTTCTTATTTTTAGAGATAGACCCCTGCTCTGTTGCCCAGGCTGGAGTGAGATCATAGCTCACTGTAACCTCAGACTCACAGTCTCATGTGATCCTCCCACCTCAGCCTCCCAAGCAGCTGAGACTACTGGCATGTGCCTCCATGCCCGAGTAACAATTTTTTTTTTTAAAATAGAAATGTGGGTCTTTCTATATCAAAGAAGTTAGTCTCAAATTCTGGACCTCAAACAATCTTCCCTGGTTTCCCAAAGTGCTGGCATTAGGTTTGGTGGAGGGTAAACAGGTCGCAAGGAAGTGGCTAAGGACAGAAATCAGGAACAAATTGTAGCTAGGAATTAAACTTCAACTTGGAACTGATGTCTGGTGGGAACACACAGAGTAAAGTGCTCAGAGTGACCTTTAACTGACCTGGGCCTCATTACCATCTAATTAGCATAGCATAGGGGTTATTTTCATGAAGAATTCTAGTTGGATGCATCTGTTGTAAGGAGACTGTTATATAGCCTAACATGTTATGTAACATTATATATTTTGTTATATAACCACAACCTGTCAATCATCCCAAAGGCTGAGAATGGAAACTGATCTTCGCAGGAAAAAGGCAGGACAAAGCAGTCAGCGTATAAAGGAGTGTGTGCTCAGACTTCTGGGTCTTTCTACACTCATGGAGAATAACCTGTCTCTCCCTGTGCAGTGGACTTTCACGCTGTGACAAATCAATAAATGAGTGTGTGTGCTCACTCTGCATCTGCACTCACTCTGTCATCAGCTCCGCTCTGCTCAGGGCTCATTCTTGACACTGGGAACCAGGAGACCAGGGTACACCCGGACAGATGTGGGGTGGGATTACAGACAAGAGCCACTGCACCGGCTCCCAAATTGTAATCTTACCCTGTTGAAACCAAAGTTTTATTCAGCTAATTATACAGGGCTATCTAACAGACAACCACCTATTTCAGTGCTTTCTAATCCTGTTCTACTTGGTCTAACATTTGTGTTTTCCTTCCTTACCTGATTAACTCCTTATTTTAAACAACTGGTAGATAAGTCTAGTGTCCACTTTTAATTATTTACTTTTTCAGGAAAGCACTTGTGTGTGTGCCTACTTCTCCATTGCTGCATTCAATGTTTGGGCTAGTTTCTCAAGAAAAATTTTAACTTGAAGTCCATATAATTATCCTACCCATCTATTGCAGTGGCCTGAAAAAATTAGCAAATAGTAATGATTGTGTAATATCTACAGTGTGCGATTTTTTCTTTAGTTTTTGGTTGAGGCTGGGTTTGAACCCCCCACCTCCAGCCTATGGGGCCAGTGCCCTACTCCTTTGAGCCACAGGTGCTGCCCCAGTGTGTGATTATTTTTAATTGATATCAGAAGCTGATAATGCTTTTAGTGACCTAAACGGACTATCATATATGCTACTGACACCTATATACACTTTGAATCAATATCATTTCCACATGACTGTAATTGGTGAGAATAGTTCTTTTTAACATTATTAAGGTTGCAATATTCTAAAATGTGCAGACAGATGTGATATCTAAAGGTCATTTTATGGCAGAAATTTTTCACCCTCCTGCAGAGTATTATTGATTTTAATTTTTCAACTATAAGTTGCATCTATAAAAACTAAGTTCTAACTAATGGCTTTGGATGTCAGAGTTTTGTTAAGTCTAGCTACCAACATCTCACAAGTTTTATCATTCTATGGTCAGAAAGAAATTAATACCGTATGATATTTCTTATACTTCTATTAGCATACAAGTGGTGTGAAGCCTGTTAAATCGTTATGTCTCATATATACACATAACACTGTCATCGTGTGTTATCTGCATGATTATTAGGTGCAAATATTATCATGGAAAACTACAACAGTAACATGACATTTTGGTTGTTTTTTTAATGCTTAAATGGGCAAAGCAATTATTCATGTTAGCATAAATATGTATTATAAGAAAAAGTCATTAACTAATGGATTAATATGGTAATATTTAATTTTCATAAAGCCTGAAGAAAATCTTTATAGTTTCCTTTTTCTTGCCTTGTTCCCACGTGTATATCTAGGTTGACCAGTTGCTTTAGCGCAGTACCTTTGTTAGGGCAGCAATTCTCTGAGCCAGTTCAGCCTCTACTTCAGGTAAGGTCTCAGCCTTTCTCATAGTCTGCTGCAACTTCTGCTCCGCTAGCTCGAGACGTTCTTGTAACTGTCTGTTTTTCTCTTCCATCTGAAATAAGAATGATAGCAGAGACGCTGAAGTGGTCAGAGTTAGAACAGTAAACCCCAGTCATTAGGAGCTTTGCACTCCAGCCCTTATTCTAGATTTCAAAATCAGCCATGACCACACCTAAATAGGCAAAGTGATGATTTTTGTTATGTTTCCATATATTACTCATCCATTTTTCTTCATAAAATTCAGCACATTAAAATTAGAAAAGCTCATACCACGGGCAGCAAAAAGAAAAGAAATTGCTCATGAATATAAACTTGAACCAATGGAAGACATAGCTCAGTACTAAGACTTCACATATGCCATGATAGCAAAATATGGGAAAGTCCTAGTATTGAACTGGAGAGGGAGAAGGGAGAAGGAAGGTAGCGTTTTGATTAAGAGTCCAGGTTCTAGAAATAAAGTTGGAAAACTTTTCCGTACAGGGACAGACAGTAAATATTTTAGGCCTTGTGTATGTTTCATATCGTGCTCATCCAAACTACTCAATTCTGTTCTTCCACAAAAGCACCATAAACAACACAGACTCGATGAAGTGGTTTAGCATGGCCGTGTTCCAATAAGACTTTATTTACGAGAACAGTAAGCCAACCAGATTGGCCCATGGACCCTGGTTTCCCCACTCTTGCTGCAGAACCCAATAACCTTAGGCTTCCACTATTGCTCTGTCATTGACCAGAAGTGTAACCCTGGGAAAGCGTTAATGAAACTCAACCTCAGAGTCCTCAGTATAGCTGTACCTACCTCATAGCTGGTGGTTAGAACTAAGTGAGGTCACACGTGTAAACGGTTGAGTGCGATTTCTGATTCATATCGAGATCGAAAGGAAATCATCGTTATTTTTATTTCTATCGAGATAAACAATTTCTTTATCTTTCTAGAAAGTAGATTTCATACTGAAAATCATTTGTTTAGTTAAATAAATCTAAATTTTAGAACACAATGAGTCGTGTGCCAGAAGACTCTACATTAGTGACCGCATGTTTTAGGAGAATGGTGAGAACACACAGATGGACCAGAACAGAACCGAGACAGTGAATGACACGGGACCTGCCGCAGGATGGCTTCCTTATTCGCCAGCTCGTTTTCTAGTTTGTCATTCATGTCGTGTATGGAGGTAGATTCTCTCTGAGCACTGAGGTAACGTTTCTCAAGGGTCGTGATTCTTTCTTCCATATCTTCCTTCTGGGCCATGGCCTGCAATTCAAATGAAAAGACTCAAAGTAGATTCTCAGACAGTTCAATGTATTATCATGCTATGTAATTAAAATAATGGGATATAAATCTATTGCTTTCCTCAGCTACATAGTCATTTCTTTCTTTTCATGGAAGGAATGCAAGACTTCACATGAGTTTTTCCAGCCTATCAGTCTGAATTCTTCCCATATCCTATCAGTCTGAATTCTTCCCATATCATGGATCAATGAAAAACTTTCTATTGCCTGAAAATGCAATGGAATAGATTTTGAAACTGCCTTCTGTAGGATCAGCGCCCTTAGAAAAGAAGTGTATAGTGAGCAGTAGAAACAATTACCACGGAGGGTAGAGTCGCAGCTCATTACTGGGAAAGTGGTGGCTACCATTCTAAATTGCGAAGCAATCTTCAAAGACGGGTAACGTATACTATTGGTATTCTCACCTTCACACATAAAAAAAGTGATAGAGCAGTTAAAAGAGTAGGCTAAAGAGATAGGTCATTTGAATCATATTGACAAGGGTTTTTAGCAGTTGACTTAGGAACTTAACTATCCCCCTTGCTGAATTTTGATTCATATGAGTTCAGAGAAGTCAACAAACACATCACTAGAGGTAAAAAAATCAACTATGAGCACAAATGGAGAAAATTATGGCACTGGTGTTTCAAACAGCCCAGTTTATAGATAATAATATGGCGATGATTTTACCTTACTAACAGCTTACATGAAAATTCATTGGTAGATCAATAACCTATTTTATTGACAAGATGCTGGGGAAAAATCTGCTGTAAAAGTGAAAGCCTCATGGTTCAGAATGGTTTCCTGAGAATGTGGGAAGTGTCTTTGTATAAGGAGCCTGGAATCAAGGGAATAGTGGTAATTTCCATATAACATTAAGATCTAGATTCACTCAATTTATTTATTTCTAATAAGTCTCTTTATCACTCTCATCTGGGTCCCATACAGCTTCTCTTATAGTGCACATAAACTTTCTTCCAATTTTCCAAAACAGATGGATGCCCTTCAATGGACAGCCCTTTTCTCACCACCACCTGGAGATTTAACCACACATACACAAAGCCATAACTTGTAGCTTTCAATTTAGAATGAATGTTCCACCTCTTCCCCCAGAGGTTGTCTGCCTGTGCTTTGGGTTCTATGCTTTTTTTTTTCAGGGACTTGGTCATTTTTTTCCTCCCAGATTGTCAAGGTGAGAGTAGAAGTGACTTCCATAAGAACAGCTGAAACAGTGAAGCAGGCTTACAAAGAGAGCGGTACAGATCAGAGGGGGAGGGGGGAAGAAAAAGAGGAGTCTAAATGTAAAAATAAGAATGCTAAGTTATCTTTTCCCCTAACCATTGACTATATGATGTTGAAAGAAATTTTAACAAATTGTTAGAGAATATGGGTAGATTTTTCCTTAATTTAAAAACAAATAAATAAATTAATGACTCAAGTAATTAACAAAAGTCTGAAAAAAAACCCCAGGAATTTGTACCACAGGAAATATTACCGTAGGCAACTACTCCTTGGATCAATTGTGCAAATTATTTGCATAGTCATAAAAATGGCAACATAGGATTTGAGATAACTGTAAGGGAAGGATGAGTGGGAGAGAAAGTAAGGAGAGGAAATAAGTAGTCTTCATTGAATATAGCAAGATAGAGATGAGGTTAAAACAAGAGAGGAAATACCAGAATGAAAACAGGAGGGGAGGGGTTGGCAGGGGGTGTGTGTGCTTAAGCATTTATATGTATACTCTCTTGATATTATTTGCCTTTGAAATAGTGCATCTATATATATAAATTAAAATTTATTAAAAAGTAATATATCTACCATGAAACTCATCGTGCTGTCCCTAGTCTGCTCCCCACCCACAAATTAGTGCTTCCTGCAATTTCTTGATTGAGAAAGGATTCCTCTCTCCACAGAATTTAGGAACACTCTCAAGACCCTTTCACCTTTACTCCCACTTACCAGCCTAATCTTGTTCTTGGTCTTTTTTCTTCATTACTTATCCTCTAGCCTGCTGTCCAAGAGATATTTCTAGATGCTATCCTCATCATATCACTTCTTGGTTTAGACACCTGTGTATCTTTCCCTCCAGATTCAGAGTGAAATCTGAACTCAAAGCCTGGAAAGCAAATAGCTTTTGATCTTATACTTCCTTACATGGAAGTGTTCTGGGGTGAATAGCACCCCAACAAAATTAATGTCCACCTTGGACCGGTGAATGTGAATTTATAAGCAAATAAGATTTGGTGGGTAAAATCAAATGAAGATGAGGTTACATGAGAGTAGGGCAGGTCCTGAATCCAGTCACTGTTGTTCTTAATAAGGGAAGAAAATTTAGAGACACAAAGATATAGGAGGTCAGATAGTAAACTCATCCTAGGAAAAATGCTACCTAAATATGTATTGCCAAATATCTCTATGGTCTTCAAAGTTCTCCTCTGGAGAAGCTGTGCATCCAGCCAGAGCCTAGGCTACACTTCATCCACTTTTTCTAGGAGGAATTCCCAAAGTTAATTGTTGGACCTTGAATGATAACAGTTTTGATGTTCATTCCAGAAAAAGAATTCCCAAATTGGCTTGAAGGGTGGACTAGGTGCTGCCATAGCTTCCCAAGGGGAGCACTTCAAAGGTGATAATAGTGATATTTGGCAATGAGGTATGGAGCACTTTCTCCACTGTGAATTCATGAACTTAATTGACCATACAAGGGAGAAAGAGGGTGATTTTTCTTCTCATCTCCCCCTCTGATCTCCAGAGACTGGAGTTACATGGCTACTTGTCACTAATACTCATGGTCGCCTGTGGCTACCAGAATTTAGAAGGGGTAAAGAAAAAATATTCACTAGCACCTTCAGAAAGAATATGGCCAAGCTGAAACCTTGATCTTAAAATCCTTAAAGACTTAAAGTCCACAGAACTGTGAGTCAATAAACATGGTCGCTTTAAGCTACTGAGTTAGCAATGAACTATTATGTCATCCCTGCAAAACTGATAGACCATGTGACTTCTCGTCTACCTGGAATGAATTTTCATTGCTTTCTTTAGCCCAATCCTATGGACCTTCAAGACCCAGTTAAATCCTAGCTGATATATTAATACTAAAGTACAAGCATAAGAAATTTAATTAATCCATCAATTTGGCAAAAATTAGCCAGACTAATTTTTATAAATATTATATACATATCATTAGATTTTAGACATCATAAATACAACCTATGCTTTAAAAAGCTTTTTATTTTAAATTTTGACTTATCCAATTTTATATATTTTTATCTCAATGAAGGAAGAGTTTTTCTCTTAGCGGACCCCTTCAGAATACTTACTATTAGGAAGATTATATTCTGTCAGTTTCATTTTCATACAGAACTCTGGGAATATTATCCTAATTTTTGGCCTGAAAAGAAAATTCTCAATCCAGCCTGCATATGTAAACTTCTTACTAAATTCTCATTGCAGTAAACTCAATCAAAGACTTACACACATTTCTCAAGAACATGAGCATTGACAAAGTACATGCTTTCTCCCAATCCTATTGGTGATACACACTAACTGTTGCCATGGCTACATGCTGTTTACTTTCCCATGCTTCACTTTCTTCCTCTATTTTTTTTGATTAAGATACTAACACCTGCCATATCACCTATAACTTTGTTGTTAAGAATTAGGCAACACAATATTTTAAGTGCTTTGTGTGGTGCCTCAAGTAGAACATATCCTCAATAAATAATAGCTGTTTAAAAATGTTTAATGACCATTATTTCCACCATGATCTGATCTCACTCTCCATAGCATACACTGCACGCAGAGATCATTAAAGACACATGGAGTATAATTTTGTTACAGCATTTTTGACTCAACGATTCATTTAGGAGATTCAATTTTTAACTGCAGGCTCTGTAGTCAAAAATAAATTTTGAATTTACAAGTCAGAGAAAGAGCCTTTCTCTCTGTGTTATTTAATTCTAAAAGAGGAAACTTTCTCAAGTCCCTCAGAACCGCAATCTGAAAAATGAGAGAAAAACAAAGATTTAATAATCTGCTATCCTGCAGTTTATGCATAAATTGGATTTTATTATATCTCATAAATGTAACTCTATAGTAACTAAGATCTAATACAGTGAAAAAAATAACTACATGTTTCAGATAATAGTAGAGAAAAAATTGATAATTATGAATTTGTTTAATCGCACAGTGAAATTTTGCAGGTTTTTAAATAGGGAGTTGGAAAGATAAGCTGGTTTTATTCATAAAACAAAATATAATTATGATTCTTCCATGATAATGTTAGTGCATTGCATAGCCATATGTTTAAGGAGATATTATTATCCATACACAATTTGTAACCTTTTAGATTATAATTTGGAAAGCTAAGCCATTTTATGAGAATGTTTATTTTTATGTATATTGTGTCTACCTTTAATGTAGCTTACCTGCTTTCATAGAAGATATGAAATCAAAAAAGGCAAAAAATCAATTTAAGGAGTGTTTTTTTTTTTTTTTTTTTTGAGACAGAGCCTCAAGCTGTCCTCCTGGGTAGAATGCTATGGCATCACAGCTCACAGCAACTTCCAACTCCTGGGCTCAAGCAAGTCTCCTGCCTCAGCCTGTCAAGTAGCTGGGACCACAGGCGCCCGCCACAATGCCTGGCTATTTTTTTTTTTTTGGTTGTAGCCATCATTGTTGTTTGGCGGGTCCGGGCTGGGGATTCGAACCCGCCACCTTATGTGTATGTGGCTGGTGCCTTAGCCACTTGAGCCACAGGTGCCGAGCCAGGAGTGTATTTTTTTTTTTTTAATGACAAAACTTCAAAGGAAAATAATTTGGGGATAGATTTCTTTTTTGACAAAGGAAAATTACAAAAATATATTCTGAAAGCACTAATGGACCATAATTATAAAATTCATTTTAGATACATTAGAGTACTATCACAAGGACAGAAAAACACACTTTGTTTTTTTTTAATTATATGGCTGCTTTTCCTATTCCCTAATTTTTCCTTTATTAATTCAACAACCACTTATCACCTGTCCAACATGTAAATCATACAGTGCTAGCAATGCTATCGGAGTACCAAGAACAATTAACTTTTTTTCCTACTGAGAAATCTTAGTGTATTTTACGTGACCACTACCCAGTAACATATAACTCAGGTACATGAAAGTACAACACAGGGCTTTCATGTGACTAATTTCTTTCCTAAGTACATGATTTTTCATAAGTACATGATTTTTCACAACTACTAACTTTTTGGAAAGAACAACCAAACGATTAATCATTTAGGGTGAATTATATTTGATGGAATCAGGTGTACCTGCCCAAATAGACTTGCCCCGCCCAGGAAGGGTCGACTCATGTCCCTCCCAGGAAATAGGAATGGGCCAATTGCTGCCCTCCCTGACCCTTTAAATCCCCCTCTGCCATAACCCACGTGTGGAATTCCTTTCTTGATTTCACCCCTCCCTGCATCCAGGTGGATATGAGGACCACATGATTTTGATTTCTACAGAATGGGGATTCTGTTTTCTTTTGTTTCGTGCCTTGGAATAATCTTTCTTCCTTGGGTTGAGAACCTTTCACTATTGTAGCTGAATGATAGTTGCCATCACTAAATACATTACTGTATTGCACTGATTTCGGAAGCAGATGGTAGTGTAAGAAGCATAGATTTTAACAGCAGACTGATCTCGTTTCTTACTGGTGCTCAGCAAGAGGGCAGTGCACAGGCCTTGGGCAAGTCACTTTACCTCAGTAAGTGTTGGGGGTTCTTATTTAAGAAAAATGGGCATAGTAATTAGTGCTTTTCCTCTAGGGCAGTAATGAGAAATCAGAGAAATTAAATAGAGTGCACTTATAATAGTTTTCACATGTTATTGGTCTTTTAAAAATCCTTAGCAAACCAGAGGCCTATAGAGTGAGATCTAAATCTTTCAGTAATAGAACATTTTACTTAGCCATCCCAGTGTTTGTGTGTGTGTATGTAAAAATGGGATACAGCCAGAAAGGCAGTGTTAGTTACAGGCTGCTTTCACAGGTCTCAGCCACTCTGTCACTTCCTACTGTCTTGCACCTGGCACGTCACACATTCATATCGCCTGCCTGGCTCTGAAAACATTTGTGTTTGCAACTTCCCTTCGAAGGTGGATGATGAAAGATATTCCTTTCTCATGCAACTCTTCTAAAATATAATTACATAGAAATTATGGAGCTAGCTAGTCAGGAGCTATTTTAAAAGAATTCTTTGTGAAAGGAGAATGCCTTACCCATTAGTACGGACTCCTAATAAAGAACACCAAGCATCAGAGGATTGACATTTTCCATCTGGCTGAGCTTTTTGCCACCTACATCCAGACACTGTTGGAATCAAGGAGTTATTTTTAAATGGACAACAGGAATGGGGGAGCTGGACATCCTGGGCCCTCTCTGTAAGTAACTGTGTTTAGATAAGCCTGGGTAGACTAAGTGAGGGATAAATTTAAAGGAAAACACTGACTCCCCAGAACCAACACAGAGTGAGCAAAAGATCAAGAAATGGACCTACTAAGTCCATAGCCAGAAATCCTAGTGATTCCTTAACAGTGATCTAGAAGAGGGGTTAAACTTTATCCACCTGATAAATTCTCTGAGTTTGGGTTGTGAAGAGGAGTAAAGAGAAGATAGAAATGTATCAATGAACCCTCAATTCATAAAATATTGTATATTTATCTGCGTTGCAGTAGAGCGGTCTACCACATCATAGGTTATTTAATTTTTCATTTTTTGAGATAGTAGGACTTGTTTCAGCACACATTCAGATATTGTTCATGCCATCTTATACTTACTTATTGTAAACACTTATAAATATCCATTCTTTCAAAATGCATTTTTGAGCTCTTCTGATACCCTGAATTGCTTTCTAGGTAGTTAGAAGCGAGCAGTGAACAACACAACAGCAACAACAACAATAAAAACAAAGCCCAAAATCCCAGCTCTTATGAATCTTTGTGTACGGTTAGGGGTGGAGGCACATGAGACAAGTAAATCAGTAAAATATATTTGTGTCAGGTGACAGTAAGTGCTGTGGGATAAATAAATCAAAGGAAAGTGCACATATGTTAATAGCAAGATTAATATTCACTGAGAAGACATCATTTGAGCAAAATCCAGAGGGAAAAGAAAATATGGTAAAATAGGGCCAGCTCGCTTGAAAGGCCACCTTAACTGAAGAGAGTGGGCTAAGAGGGGAGAGTAGGAGATGATCTCGAAAAAGTCAAATGGGTGGGATTAGACGTTGTCTGCGGCCTGTAAGTCACTGCAGGGCTTTGTCATTACTCATAGGTAGCCATTAACATTTTTAAACAGAACAATGACCTGAGCTGGCTTACATGCAGGCTACTGAGGGTGTAATTCTGAGTATAAAATAAGGCAAGCTGAAGGCAGAAACAGAAAAACCAGTCAGGAGACTATCATAATAATCTTGTGAGAAATAGTAATTGTAATAGAACAAAGGGAAAACCAAGAAGATTATGAGAAGACGTCCCATTGCGGACAAAGCTGTTGAAGAGAACAGGATTTACTGCTGAGTCAAATGCAGTGAGTGAGAGAGAGATACCCAGGACAGCTCCATAATTTGGGGCCTGAGCAACTATAATCATGGACGTGGAAGATTGTAGGAGATTCCAGTTTGTTAAGGACATATCAGAAAATGTGTGTGAAGATGCTAATTGAGAGGTACCCCTTAGAGTTTAGATGTAAATATCTGGAAATCAGAAAAGACAGACAAGCTGGATACATAAAGCGGGAGTCATAGGCCATGGGTGGCTTTTGAAGCCATGAGACTATACAACCTTACCAGGGAGGGAATGGTAGGTTGAGAGGAGAACTCACTCCATGGCTGTGGATGGAAAGTGGAACCAGTTAAGGAACCTGAGATAAGGTTGGCACATAAATATGGAGGAAAATCGGGAAACTGCGGTGGGCTGTGGGCCCCGAGAGGAGTGCTCCAGGGAGGGAAGAGTGGAGAGTGGACCAAGAGCTTCCAAGGACTGAGGCTCGGTCCCTGGATTCAGTGGCAGGGAGGTTAATAATGACTTTGATGTGAACAATTCTGATGGGACAATGGGGGCAAAAGTATGATAAAATGTGTTCAAGGGAGAACAGGAAGAAAATACAAAGGGTAGAAATAAGGTAAAAATACAGGATTTAAAAGAATTTTAAAAAAATGGAAAATGTGTAAAGTCACAAAATAAAATGTGAGGAGTATAAATAATTTTCCTTTAGTTGGGATTAAGAAAGCATAATGATGAGATTCTAAACGCTCACCTTGGGAAGTAAGACAATTTGACAATGTTACAAATAAAATATTACCTTGAACATCTTGCGTTAAATTTTAGGCACTCTCTTTTCATAAAGAGGTGGAACAGCGCTGAGTCTAATAATCGAATGTGTAGAAAAAGAAAGCTTATCTTCTATGTGCATATATGTGTGTACATGTGTACTTATATATCTATATTCACATTCGTTGACAGAAAACTAAAAGGGGAGATGGGACAATTTAGCATAGCAATTAATGACTCATATCCATTTGCAGGGTTATTTAAAAGTAAAGGCTTAAAATTTTTAAAAGCATCAAAATGTCTTTGTTATATCTCACTTGATGCCACAGATTCTTCTTCATACATATTTAAACACGTCGTGAAGTAAACTATTTTTGTCTTCCTGAACGAGTTTCATATCCAATATAATGCATCCCAAACTGTGGTTTGGGGAAGAATCAAAAAATGCATGCCATTAGGAGAAATTGTGGAAAGAGCATCTCGGAGAGAGTGTTCAGGAAGCCAAGACTGAGAATGGCATGAATCCCTTACCTCCCTGATGTCCCTCTGGTACTTGGTGTTTATTTCTTCCGTCTTAATGAGCTCCTTTCTTGCCGTCTCTGCTTCCTGCTCCACCTCTCCCACTCGGGAAGAAAGCGCTGCTAAGCGTTCTTTCATTTGGGCCATTTCATAGTTTTGCTTTTCAAGCAATTCTTGCAGTTCGACTATTTGACTAGTATCGTCAGTTGAGTCTATAGAACCATTGGACAAACGCTGCAGGAATAAAAGAGAAAAGACACTCAGGACTTGCTTCATCTTTCATTTAAAATGCATGAACTGAAAAAATGAAACAGATAGAAAGACGAACTTCTGAAAACAAGCAGTTTTGCAGGAAAACTAAGTGACTGAGAAAACCGTAAAGTGACATTATTATATGAAGGTAGACCAGGAATATTCAAATAAGTTAAAGGATATATTTATTACTAATACATAATGGCATGTTGATATAACACAATATTTTATTTTTAATTAACAGGTAAAGACACAGAAACTAATATTTCAAGTTTTGTTCAAGATACTTTTAAAATTCACAAGCCTTATTTTCAATAACACTCAGAAAGAAAGAAGTTACAAAATATTTTTTATTAAGGAATATTATTTGTGAAGAGGATCTGACCCAGCGGGGACAAAGGTGTAGCATAGAAAGTTACTCATTTCTGTATCAGCGTCAACATAAAAATCACAGGTGCACACGCTCAAGAGAAGTAGGTTGAAAGGAGTGAAATATTTTGAAACTTCCTTTTCTACTTTATGAAAGAGATGCTGAGAAACCTGGGATTTCTACCAGGATTGCTTCAACAGTATGCCCCACAGGATAAAAATCCAAAATATGGAAGGGACACAAACAACCCAACAGAAAGAAAATGCATAACTAGATTAAGAAATAGGGGAAAGACCTGAATAGACATTTCTCCAAAAAAAGACAGAAAAATTCCCAGCAGATACAGGAAAAAAATGCTTAATATCACAAATCAATGAGGAAATCTCAATTATTTAAAACCACTTCATACCTGTTGGAATAGTTATTATTATAAACCAAGGGAGAAAGAGTGTTCCAAGAACGTGGAAAGAAGAGAGAGCATGTTTGCTAATGGAGAGGATGTAAATTGATATAGCTGGGATAGAAAACCATATGTATGGTCCACAAAAAAAAAAAAAATTAAAAATAGAACTACTTATATGATCAAACAGTTTCAATAGTGGGAAAACCAAAGGGATTAAACCAGTAAACCAAAGAGGTATCTACATTCCCATGTTCAATGCGGCATTAGTCACAACAGCTAAACTACAGAGTCAACCTAAGTGCCCCTCAATGGATGAATGGGTAAGTGTAGTGTGTGTACACAATGGGGTACGACTTGGCCTGGAAAACAGACGGAATGCCTCCATCTGTAGCAACACAGATGAATCTGAAGGACGCTGCATGAAGTTAAATAAGCCAGGCACAGAAAGATAAGTGCGATATGGAATCTAAAAAAATCAAACTCACAGAAGTGGAGGGGAGAGTGCTGGTTACTAGAGGCTGAGGGAGGCGGGTGCTGGTGACCAGGAAAGAGGAAATATTGGTCAAAGAATAAAATGTTTCAGTGGCACAGGAAATATAAGTTTTAGTGATCTACCGAATAGCATGGTGACTACAGTAAGAATATACATTTTGAAATCATGAAAAGCAGATTGTAAATGTTCTCATCAAAGAATGATGAGTAGGTACCGGGATGACTATTTTAATTTGATTTAATCATTCTGCAATGGGGGCACATATCAAAACATCACACCGTACCCCATAAATATAGATAAGTGTTGTCAATTAAAAATTCAGAAAAGGAGGGAATGTTTCCTAGTCTAGATGCTTTGTGGTGAGATCAGTGCAATTGGGAGAAATAACTAATAAGAGAAAAACAGCATATCCGCATTAGAAACCCAAAAGTATGGAGAAAAAGCAAAGAAGGGCGGTCAGTATTGCATGTTTAATGACATGAGTTTGTTCCAAAATGACAGATAGATCAGAAAACAATTGTGACATAACGTGAATGCTGTGCTTTCTATCTTGTTGCTGAGAAGCGCTGGCTTAGGTTAGGCGACCACACCTCTCTGGCGCATGCCACACAGGAATCCGTCCCATGCGCACCTGCACACCCTCAGGTCCTAACACTGACCTCAGCACCGCAGGCGACTTATAAACGTTGCCACCTGCACCTGTGTCACGACTTTCTGCTGCATTTCACACACCTCTCCTTCTACCACTTTACAATCAGTGACAGCCTTTAACCCTTCCGACGCCCACATCCGCAAACAAACTTCTGGTTATGTTCAGAATAAAGAGCCTTATGGTTCACTGCGTGGATGCGATGGTGACCCAGGTAATACGTGCAAAACGTGCTGCCACTGTTATTAGTTTTCTACCTTTATCACCTTTATTTTAATGTGATATCAATGCACATTTCATGGTTACATCATCAACCCCATTTCCCTCAAAGCTCTGTGCTGTTTACTGTCCAAGTTTGCATACTCGCTAGTTTTAGGAATGCAAATGTCACATAGAGCCAAACTGACTGTAGGAGAAAGAAAGGGGAAAGGACAGAAGGCGGCATACAGCAGGGAGAAAGACGCACCACGCAGAGAAGGAAGACTGAGGAGCGGCCGAAGTGTGGCTGTGTCCAATAACCTAACGCGGCGGAGGGAACGGAAAAACACCGGCAAGTCAAAATCGAAAGGGCAGACAAGGGGGACACAAACTTCACTGCATTCTTTAGTGGACTACGGGAATTTCTCATCATGAGGAGGTAGAAAGTCTATTAAATTTTGAACTTGCTTGGTTATTTGTAGATCACGTAGAGAGTTCGAAAACATTTGAAACTGTCAAAAACTCTGCACAATGACACCTCAGTTATGCCAAATTTGGACTAATTGGCGGGCATTTCAGTCTAGACTTCCCTAATCCAGTTCTCAATTCCTGCCTAAGGAATATAGAAACTGTCTTTTCTGAATTTGTATATATTTCTACGTACACATATTTGTGTACTGTAAAAATGCCCAGTTCTTTTTCTATGAGAGCAATTCACCAATACATGCTTAGCCCTGATCTTTCAGCAAGCAACACTCTTTGTAGCAAGGGGAGTAGAAATTCTCATGTAAGGGCTAGGCTGCCAATGGTTGCCCATGCCAACATTCCTATATATTTGTAACATTACTCACCACTTTTATTAGACAGAAGTCTGTACTCACACTCAATACCTCTATGAAAAGATAATAATAGTTCCAAAGGATTAGGTCTCTATATCCAATTTTTTTCTTAGGGTTTAAATTATTAACCAATGAGGAATTCTTTTGAATAATAATTTTCAAACTGTAATGAAAACTACAATACAATTGCACCAAATAATTAAATTAAAAAATACATCTTAAAAATAGAAGAAGATGGGCGGCACCTGTGACTCAGTGAGTAGGGCGCCGGCCCCATATACCAAGGGTGATGGGTTCAAACCCAGCTCTGGCCTAACTGCAACAAAAAAAATAGCTGGGCATTGTGGAGGGCACCTGTAGTCCCAGCTACTTGGGAGGCTGAGGCAAGAGAATTGCCTAAGCCCAAGGAGTTGGAGGTTGCTGTGAGCTGTGACTTCACAGCACTCCACCAAGGTTTAATAAGTTAAACTCTGTCTCCAAAAAAAAAAAAAAAAAAATAGAAGAAGATTAAAAACATAAAATGTATCAAGACAATAGAAGAACTTATCTGTTTTCTTAGGGCAAGCAAATATAACTTGATATATTCAAACAATGAAAAACACAAACTACTGACATCTTCACCAACACAAATGGATCTTAAAAACATTATGGTGAAAAAGAAAACCGCTGTAAACAAGAAAAGTACATACTATGTGATTTCATTCTAAAAAATAATCTATGGTTTATTGTCCTATAATCAAATTAAAGGACAAGTCAATCTGTAACCTATGGCTCAAAAGAGTAGAGTGCTGGCCCCCATATGCTTGAGGTGGTGGGTTCAAATCCAGCCTTAGCAAAAAAAAAAAAAAAAAAAAAAAAACCAAAAAACAAAAAATAAAAAATCTACGGTGTCAAGAAAACAGATTGGCTGTTGCCTGCACCTGGGCTGTGGAGAGTGGTACTGACTGCAAAGGGACGAAAGTGTATTTTTAAAGTATTGAGAATTTTCTCTATCTTGCTGGTGGCAGCATTTACATAGGTATACAAATGTGTATCAAAATCATGGAACTGTGCACTTATATACAAATTATACACTAAATAAATTTGCTTTGGACAAAGAAAGTATGAAGATAACTAAAAATAAATTTTTGTTTTGAAAAATGCTTTAGATAGTTGAAAAATTACATTTAGGATTCTGGAGCCATAATGAATTTTGGAGAAATTGAGACTCGGGTAATTACATAGAAGTGATGTGAATGAAAATGCAGAATTTTTAATTTTTAATTCCCCGTTCAGTTCATCTATCCTTCACCAGATTGCCTCCAATCAGAACTTATAAATCAACAGCATAAAATTATATGTTTTGCATGGTATGGGCAGGAAAGTATACAAGCAATTTGGAGATATATCTGAGTATGTGTGTGTACGCACATGTGAGTGCATATGGATACACAAACACATATGTATGAGACGTGTACATATATAAATATACATAATATGTGCACACAATACATACACATATACAGTACATATTTGATGTATATTTTTCCGCAATTGAATGATATTTATTTTCTAATTAGAAAAATGATTATTCCAATTCTGTGCACCTGACGTCCATTAACATCTTGTTTAAAAATTGCATATGTTTCAATGGGCTCAAGGTAAGGGAAATTTAACTAAATATAAACAGTAATCAGGCAAGTGAAACACTTTTGAAATGTTAACCTCTTTAATTTGTTTACGCAGCAGATATGTGGGGCACAGTCTTCGTGCTACCTTTGGGGAACTGTCCGTGGGAACATTTTCAAACCCTCAATTCTTCTCTCAAGTATTTATGACTCTTTTATGTATAAAACATGTGTAATGTCTTATCTCTTCAAATCACTGGAAGCAGAAGCATAATGTATGGTGAGGTTAATGTATGTTTTGATAATTTCAGAGCTAAACGGTAATATTAATACTGCAACTTATATGTTAGAAAAAATAATATCTTGCTTTTATTTCAAATCATTACCTAGATTTACCTTTAAAACGATCGTGGCATGTTAAATGAGCAAATTAAAGGAAAAGTCAATGCTTATTCTGAGCACTTTTACTGATATATAATTTATGTACCATAAAATTCACCCTTTTAAAGTGTAAATCTGTACAGCGTTTACTTTACTTACAGGGTGGTGCAGCTATCGACATGATCAAATCTGATGATATTTATAGTACCCCCAATACAATTCTCATATCCATGACTAGTCGCTCACAGCTGACTTGCATACCTGGTCCTAGACAGCCAATAACTACTTTATGCTACATAGATTTCCAATTTAGGGTCTTTCACATAAATGGAATCTAAAAGGTTTTATTCACTGAACATAATGCTTTTTAGTTTCATACATGTCGTACAATATTATGAATACTTCATTTCTGTTATTGTTAAGCAAACGGTATTCCATCTTGCAGATATACCACATGTTTTTACATATTCTTCAGTTAATAGACATAAGGTGTTCTCTACCTTGTGGCTACTATTAATATAAACAACCCTGCCAGGAGCATTTGCATATTCCTCTTTGTGTGAACAAATATCTTCAGTTCTCTTAGATATGATTCCTAAGAGCAAATCCCTGGATAGGTTCCTAGGAGTTAATCTCACATCAGAATCCGGGGAAACTACCTGTCATGGACAATTTTTGCTTACTTTCTCACCCTCCACGTGTTGCTTCCCCTTGGAATTATCCTCATGGAGGGTTCCCAAATGAAATACAGGATGCTCAGTTACATGTGAATTGCAAGTAAACAATGAAAAGTTGTTCAGTAGAAGCATGTCACGTGCATTATTTAGATCAAGCTCATACTATACAAAAAAAAAAAAAAAACATTGAGGCAAGACTTGAAAAATGAGCATAAGTCATGTGCATGTACCTGGCAGAGGGAACAGAAAGATTGAAGGTTAAGACTGAAATTGAATCAGCTGCTATTCAGTTTTCCTACCTGAATGTCAAACAAACACTCCAAATTCAACCTGTTCAAAACTATATTCCTGTGCACCCCCTCAATCTATTTCACCTTAACCCCTCCCCAACTCAATAGGTAAAAACTTGATCTTTTCAGTTGCTCAGGCCAAAAATGTTGGAGTCATCCTAAAATCTTGCCCCTCTCTTTCTCATTTATGCAATCTATCAGAAATGACTTGTTGGCTTTCTTTTCACAATATATTTGAATCTGACCCCTTCTCACGACCTTTCATGGTGACCCCTATGTGGGCCAGCCACCCTCTCTTAAATGACTCTAACAGTCTTCTGATTGCTCCTTCCTTTGCTTCCAATATTGTGTTCTTTTTGTTTTTTGTTTCACAATATGGCCAGGGTACAAATATTTTGATTACATGAATTGCTTTTTTTAGAGTTCGAGTCAAATTTATAAGTGCACCCATCACGCAGATAGCACATATCGTACCGTTAGATGTGAGTTTATCGCACCCCTGCTCTTGGGTTCTCCGAGTTTTACTTCCTTGTATGTCTGTGATTGTTGGATGATTAGTTCCCATTTAGCAGAGGGTGTATGTTGTGTTTATTTTTCCTTCTTGTGATACTTCACTTAGAAGAATGGTCTCTAGTTCCATCCAGGCTTTTATAAAAGGTATTAGTTCACTGTTTAATTTTATAGCTGTGTAGTATTCCCTGGTGTACATTTACCACATTTTATTGATCCACTTGGGTATTGGTGGGTGTCTTGGTTGATTCTACATCTTTGTGATTATGAATTGAGCTGCAATAAACTTTCTCACAGCAGCCAGGTTAATCTATGGCGATGCTGTTACATTGTTGTCATATTAGGTCTCTCTGCTTCAAAACCTCCAGTGGTTTTTAATTCTACTAAGAACAAAAGTAAAAGTTTTACAATGAACAATAACCACTTCTCAGGCGCCCTGGGGCCTCCCACCTGACCCCATATCCTCACCTCTGGGATCTCCTTCCTCCCATCTGCTCTTTATTTCCATCACACAGGCAACCTCACCCTTCCTCCAGGAAGTCACTTGCTCTCCCTTGGGCGGCCTTCGCTTACTTCTTCCTTTGGCCTGGAACGCTCTTGCCCTCGTCCTCCACCGAACTGGCATCTCCGACTGTTTCCCTGAGACTGACTGAGCACTTACTCACTGTGACATCTGCCTGCACCCCACCTGCTTCCCAGGATTCTTGATCTTGTTTTGTTTCTTTACTTTCTCTTTTCTTCCAAAAGCATTTTTCAACTTCTAACATAACAAATGATTTATTTATTTTTATTTATTGTTCATTGTCTTCTAATCTCCTCCTACTTGCTAGACTGTAAGACTTAGGAGGGACCCACCTTTAGACCTTTGGATGTTTCCTTCTTGGTGTCAGGAAAGCGCCTACAGTGATGTCTGGGGTGTGCTGGTTTCACTAGGTATTTAGGACCTTCTGGGGACAAAGTGCCCTGCTTAGGTGCTGCCTGAAGCAAGGGCCCCACCTGGAAGAAGGATGAGGGCAGGGACTCCATTTCACGTTGCCCCTCCCTTAATCCTTTCCCAGGCAACTGGTTATACCTGAGACGGGAGGAATGCTTTATCAATCCAGGCATTCCCCTTGCCTGCTCCTGGGGGGCTTCCAGAGAGGGAGGTCAGAGATGCAGATGGAATTGAGGACACCAGTTGATTACTTAGTACCATCCTATACCTGCCGAGAGCCCTCCCAGACAAGGCCAACACAGGGAAACAGCCTGAAAGGTTCGGTTAGTCTCTCTCCTGGCTCCCCGGAAACTTACTCCATCCATTTTATAATAAAGAGCTGCTTATGCGAGATTGCTTCCTGCCTGTGGGTACTCAGTCGTATTGGCCCTATTGGTGATTTTTTTCTTTGTAGGAAGCCAGGACAATATAACAAGGAGGCTGGATGAGGCATTTTTGTGTGTATGGTCATTCTTCAGTCAAAGGCACGCAAGAACTGAGGGCAGACTGCCTCATCACTGCCACCCTGATGTCTTTGTACCATGATTTGGATTGCTCTGGCAAGGTAAATCAGCTCCTATTTTTCTACAAAAATGCTCTGGCTTGGATAACACTGACTAGGAGGTGCCTTCCTTATTGTGGCCGGCCACCTGATCACCAGTGCTAGTACTTTTTAAACAACCAGGTCCTAATACCAAAAGATATTGTCCTGGTGCCCAAAACTTAAAAATAAAACAAAACAACAACAACAACAAACAAAACCTACAGGCTCTTAGATTTCAGAGGTTGTACACGGCCCCTCTTCCTATGAATTAGAGAGGAGACATCCTGACAGAACTTTGGCCAAATGGAGGATGCCCAGATTTAATAGACTTCAAATGGTGTAGCTTCTCTCGTTTCCCTCCTTCCCACTTTGGCCAAAGGGTGAGGTCATTACCTAGGGATAGCCAACCCTAACAGACCCCAGCTGGCAAAGTACCCCCCTTTCTTTCTTCCCCTCTTTCTAGATGAGTGGACTGAGATAAAACAGGAATACCACCAAAAACATTCCTTCTGATACCCCTTTGGGTGCATTCTTTCAGATTGAGATAATTTTGATCTAGATGCTTTCAGAAAAAGAAAATAAAACAAAAAACTTAACCCTCTTCTGCCCAGCTGCCTGGCCACAGAACAAGCTAGATAATGAAGAACAGTGTTCACCATATCATGCCCCTATTTTGCAATTTGATCATTTTTGCAAAAGGAAAGAAAAATGGGCTGAAATACTTTATGTACAGGCTTCCTTTTATTTACAGAAAAATCCTTGGTGGTGTAAGGGATGTTCCAAGTTGCGTAAGGTGTTAGGAGAGTCTCCTCAACTTCTCACCTGTTTCAACCTGTCCATATACCCAGAGAGACCTACAGGGGACCCTACAAAGAGGGAGGTGCAGCTGCCTCCACCTCCACCAGGGGAAAGGCAGCTTGGATCCCACCCTGGGTGGAAGCAGCAGGGAAGTTCAGACCAAGCCCAGTCCATAAGTCTTCTTCTTTAGGAAAGTTAAATAAAACAGGATCTGGGAAACTACATGGATCACCCTAACCAGTATGTAGAGACCTCCCAGCATTTGTGCCTAGCCTATGACTTGGCTTGGAGAGATGTGCATGTTATTCTAAGCCAGACTTTAGATGGTTTTGAGAAATCCAGAGTGTTAATGGAGGCACAAAAGTTTGCCACCAGATTACACCTTTCAGGTCCTGAATCTCCAGTGGGTGAAACAGCAGAGCCTGTGATTGACTCAGGGTGGATTAATAGTTCCTCAGAAGAAAGGTGGAAGGGAGAACGTTTTCTAGTTTATGTTCAGACTGGCCTCGAGGACACCAAGCAGAAGTGGTCAATTATTCGAAGGTCTCTTCAGGACTGAAAAGGTCACTGAAGTTTCTTGAAGGTTTCTGAAGGATGCCATAGCTTGTTTTGGCCTCCTCCAGTCCTTACAAAGCAACAACACTCCTGCCTTTGGTAGTGCAGGGAATCTCTAGGGCCCTGCAGATCTCTTACTACCTGCATTGTGCCTGGAGGCCTCAGTCTTCAGGCCTCGTGGAGCGAGTTAACCACAGCCTCAAGCTCACCCTCTGTAAGATGAGCCAGGAGATCAGACCCACTTGGCTACAACTTCTCCCAGTAGCTTTTTTGCATTTACACATTGTGGCTACCACTCCCTTTTCTTTGAGTGTTTTTGAAATGCTGCATGGCTGAATCTTTTTCTTTGTTCACTTCGGTTTTGATTTTTTGGAAGCAACTGGACCCCAACATGCCCTTCAAGTGGCTCAGTTTTTGCCGACATGACAAGAACACTGGCTGCAACCTAGAGACCCTTGTTCCCCAGTCCTTTCTGTCGGCTGGAGACTGAGTGCTCCTCAGACAGTGCAAGGATGTGTCCCCTACATCCTAGCTAATTCCAATATGGAAAGTTCTTATCCGGTCTGACTTCTATCCATCTGCTGTTAAGATCTCAAGGATGCCTACTTGGACCCCTTGAGAAATTTTGGAATGAAACTCGTATGAGATTCCAACACTGGGATAACTACTCATGTACTCTCTGATAACTTTCAGTGAACTTCTTTTGCTATGCCTCCTTCAGGTAAGTAGTATAACCTGTTTACCCATAAGGGAGACACATTTTGTCCTGGCAAACCAAATCACATATACCTTAAGGCTTAGCTGACCTTGCTGGATATCCTTGTCCCCTAAGTCATGGGGCTTTACCCAAGTAATGATGTAGGAAACATGAGAAAATTGCTCTCTTACTACTGAGCCACATTCTACCATCTCACACATTTGGGGTACCCATACCCACACTCAGATGTTTACAAAAATCCAACAGTCCAATAGTCCTGGCCATTTCCCAAGTCCTCACAACCTGAACCCTCCAGAGCCATATTTACTTATGTTAGTAATGTGGCCCAGCACCCTTTTCCTTTTGTATTACTTATATTTATGGACAGGAGCCCGATGTGGGGATCCTGCCTCCTTTCAATGTATACATGATCTTGTCATTCTCTAACCACCTATAAGAAATACAACTCAGGCTTGATTTTTGTGAACTTGATTTTTTTGTCACTTGTCAGAACCCTCACTTTGCTTTTCTCAATTCAAAAAAATTGCATCTTGACTAAATTTTCCCAGAATTCAGTGTTTTGGATTGCCCTTCTTACCCTTAACAAGTTTTGCTGGAGACGTATACAACAGAAGGTTCATTTCCCAGTGGGCCTGCAAAGGAAACATCCTGTTCCCCTCTTTGGCACATGAAGAAAGAGCAGTGCACTTTAGCTGGGAGGGAGGGCTCTCTAATCTTGGATGAGATTAATTCTTAATTCTTCTTTTGCTCACCCCTCAGTCAATCCCTTACTCAGAGCTACTTTAGCCACCTGGAGAGCTGAGTGGTGTGGAATTCCAGCATAGAATTCAAAGCTGTTATTTTTAATTCTATACTGGCTCCTTCAATCATTTAACTGTGTGTAACTTCTGCAAACTAGAGCCTAGACAAAGAAGTAGTATTTTCAACTATGACTACTGTTAGAATCCTTGGGAGAATAGCGTAAAAATATACTGAATGGATCTCATTCCTAACCATATTAAGGGCAGGGCCCTCGTGTATAATTGTTTTTAATTCTCCATAGGCAATTTTAATTCAGTTGGAGTTAAGAACAACAGACCTATATTATCCAGATATTTTATTGACTGCAATACCTAATTTAGTCATCAAATCTGAAACACCGGCATCAAGAGGGAAAGAGTTTAAAGTAATAAAATAACAAAACGA
Organism: Galago senegalensis; assembly: GCA_963575145.1. NCBI lineage: Eukaryota > Metazoa > Chordata > Mammalia > Primates > Galagidae > Galago > Galago senegalensis. The sequence continues at coordinate 30,964 of CAUYTI010102664.1, forward strand.
TTGGTGAAGTTAATATAATAAAAGATATAATATAAACCCAAAGAATTAGTACTCTTTATCCTACCATTAACATTTTTAAATGTTTCAAATGATCCAACCTTCAGAATGGGAGAAAATATCTGTAAATTCCACATCCAACAAAGGACTAATACCCAGAATCTACAGTGAGCTCAAACAAATCAGCAAGAAAATAAATAAGTAAATAAAAACAACCCATCAAAAAGTCAACAAAAGACTTAAACAGAAGGTTTTCTTTTTAAAAGATAGCAAACATATGAAAAAATGTTCAACATCAACAAATTGCAAATTAAAACTACAATGACATATCACCTCACCCCTATCAGAATGATCTTTATTAAAAACTAAAAACAAACAAACAAAAAACTGATGTGGATGCAATGCTTCTGCACTGTGGGTGGGACTGTGAATTGGTACAACCTCTATGGAAAACAATACGGAGATTCCTCAAAGAAATAAAGGTTATTAGTCTATCCACGATCCCATTCCTGGGTATCTAGACAAAGGAAAGTGAATGATTCTATAAAAAAGGGAAATGTTTATTGCAGTACATTACACAATTTCAAAGACGTGGAACCAAACTAAGTGCCAATTGATTCATGAGTTGATAAAAAACACATGTGTGTGTAGTACGTATAGTATGTATATGTGTGGAGATGAGTACACACACACACTAGTGAGTGCCACTCAGCCACAAGAAGGAATCAAATAATGTAACTTGCACTCGGTTAGATGGAACTGAAGTACTTCAGGAATGGAAAACCAAGCACGGTATGTTCTCATTAGTGAGTGGGAGCTAAACAATGGTACCCAGAGGCACAAAGAGGTATAAATGTCATTGGAAACCAAGAAATGGGAAGGGTAAGAGGTGAAGTGTGGGATAAAAACTTACTATTGAGTATAATAAATGCCATTCTGTTGATGAACACACCAAAATCCCTCACTACTTACCATTATATTGATACAAGGCATTTATGTAACAAAAACATTTATACCCCCTTATTATTTTTGAAATAAAAATGAAGACAAAACCTTACATCACAAAAAATTAACTGAAAAAACAATAACAGACCTGAGAAATTAGTATTTTTATCCTACTATCAACTATTTTAAAATGTTTCAAATGGAAAGTTGTGATTTCAAAAGGATAAAAAAAATAATAAAGTGGACACCAGGTATTGACCTGCTTAGAAAAGTTTTCACCCTGGTGATTTCTTCTAGTTAATTCTCAATATTGAGATCAGCAGTCACTACGATGCAATCAATTCTTGGTGTTCTATAATTAAAATATTCAGCTGATAGATCTTTACTTGTCAGTTCTTTAATGTGATCAATCGTGCTTTGTTAATAAGTATAAAAGAGTTATTATTTTAATGAATATTATAAGCCATTTTAAATTTCTGCCAAATTTAAGAGTAATTTTTGAGGTGTCACTAGTATATTAGAGTTCTGAAATTCTCCTAATAGTTAAGCCAAAATGTAATTCATTTCACAATATCTCATGTTTGTAGTTTGATAGAAATATGCTCAGTGTCTTAAATCTAGATAAAACAGGAGAAATTTCTATTCAATATTCCCATGATAGATGTTAATACCCAGCAGAAATGTAAAGTATGGTTATGTTTCACATTCCAACAGGAAATAAACGCTGAATGACTGAGGTAGAAAAAGTTGATCTACAAAATTCCGGATATGGGAAGGATTTGGCCTGTACATCATTGCAATGGTGCCCAGATGGCATTTGATTTTAAGAAAACATGTTTTCAAAAGGTATGTTTTAAGGACTCCAGAGATGTAATAGCAGGTTCCAAAATACGGTTGCTCACTTTTTACTTTATCATATTTTTCTGTTCTCTTTTCACAAATTATTAATATTTAAAAGAAGCACTGGCCTCTTTGGCCTGATTACGTTTTGAGGGTTCTTGGATAATTTAGGAAGAGCAACAGTGGACCCAAGAGAATGCTACCAGATTCACTGTTATTTGGGTCACTTGGGCCCTCTGGTATTTTGAACAGTTAAAGAAAGGGCTCCACTTATTTGCGTCCCAATCAGGTTATAAAAATTACACATGGAAGGGATCAGTGTTAAACATAGAAACAGTAACAAATATGAACCGAGCCAACAAGAGCTTTATCTCTTTTTGGAGAGAAACTTAAAATTGTATTTCTATCAGAGAAGCATACATATGATTAAATACAAAAATCAAATTGTTTATTTCTAGCAAAAGAAAATAGTTACCACTAAAATCCACTACTTTTAAGTGATGAATGTATCTTAATCTGATAATGACTCTTAGAAAACTTGTAAAAGAAGGAAAATTCTCAATTTGATAAAAGGTGTCTACCAGGTACCATGTTAAGCAACACAATTAATGATAAAATTTGACAAGCACTTTTTTTTTTTTTGCCATTTTTGGCTGGGGCTGGGTTTGAACCCCCCACCTCTGGCATATGGGACAGGTACCCTACCCTTCTGAGCCACAGGCACCACCCCTAGACAAGCATTCTTATTAAAAGTTTATAAAGCCCAGCTTTAGAAAGATTGATGTAATACATTCAAGAATGCTATTCTGACCCCTATTACTTAACATTGTACTAAAGTCTTAGCCAATATATAAGAAGTAAAGAAATGGAAATTGAAAAAGAAGAGAGACTGAAACCTTCCTAATTTACTTACTTAAAATTCAAGAGAAAATCAGCAAATTTTCTGCATTTTATGTCACTATTTAAAAAATCAATAGCATCTTTACAGGCCAGTATTAATTTATTAGGAAATAAATAAAAAGAAGAACAGAAGATTAGCAATGAAACTACGAATACCTAGAAATAAATCTTATAATCTACAAGGCCTCTAATGGGGAAAATTAGACAATTTTATTAAAGAACATAATATGTATGTTATGGAGACACAGGCCATGTATACACATACTAAAACTGAATAGCAACAGGGGCAGCTATTCTCCCCAAATTAATTTATTAATTCAAGTAATTCCAATAAAATGTTTCTGGGGCACAGAAAGTGGTTCCCCAAAATATCATGCTTTGTTGCAGAGAGTGCTTTGAAAATCGAAAGTCTTCAGAAATACACCTCAGACCCCAGGTTCTACCTTGCCTTGCCTCCACCTCATTTTCTCTCTGATAACACTTCCCTGAAGTACCAGGTGAGATTCTGTCTTGATTTCTTTATCCGATTAAGAAAACTTCTTTCCAAAAGAACTGCAATGTCTTCAGGCTCCCCCCTACCGTCTTTTTTTTTTTTTTTTTTTTTTTTTTTAGAAATCTCATTAAATAACTTTTTATTTATTAAAAGAGAAGTAAATAGTGAAAGAAGAGCCTGGAAGTCACTATCCCAGATAAGTGGGTCTCTCTTCTTCAGAGAACATCTCTGAGTGATTATCTGGGAGACTTTATTTGCATAATAAGACAAGCTGTGTTCCTAGGCAGGTTTGCCCCTTTCTTTCCAATCCCATCCAGCTTCCAAAGAGAATTATTTACAAAAATAATGTCTGCCTCCTGAGTCTATACGTCTCCCTTCTACAAAGGGAGTATTTGGCCTCAACCATCTGGCCCATACAATGAATGTGGCTCCTGTGTCCAAATGTGTGTTAAAATAATGCTTTTATGTCTTTTTCATATATCAATCTGCCTTTTGTCTATTCAATTTCAGCTAACCTAGAGATGGCAGAAGGAATCTTTACCTTGGCCTCTATAATCTCAATAGAGTTTAAAAATGGGATTTGAGAAGTTGGTATAATTAAGCTCTAAGAATAAAATTTACAAAGTTATGATACTAAAAAAGTCTGGTATTTATTTCCTTAGTCACTGAACACATATTTATTAAGTGCTTACCATATTATAGGAATTATTCTAGTCACCTGAGTCTCATCAGGAATGAAATAAAGATTTTAACCTTCATAGAGCTTATTCTTTATCTGGAGTGGCAGGTAATAAATTACAGACATTATAAATAAATTAAAAACTATATTACACTTCTGTGTTGGAATATTATGACATTGTAACAAAGGCTTGATGGAAGTGGGGGATTTAGCCATGGAGATACCCGGAAGAAGCACCTTTTAGGTAGAAGGGAGGGCAAGTCCAAAGTCACCAGGGTGCTGGTGTGGTTGGGGCAGAGCTGCTGATAAAGTCAGCAGATAAAATCCATAGTAGATGCATGTGCAAATGGAAAGCATCTACAGAGTTATGAGCAAATGATTGACATGTTCAGTTACATGTTTTGAAATACCACTGTCATAAAAAATATAACATATATCCTATAAATATGTACATGTATTGTGTGTGTGTATTCATGCTGTGTTGAAAACTGACTATGTTCAACAATTATAAGAAAGACATGATAGCTATGTCAGCCAGTCGGATGAGAGTTTTCCAAACTGCATATGGAAGCAACACACTGTATCCTATGATAGAATTAATGTACACGATTATGATCTAATAAAAAATAAATTAAAAAAGAAAACTGACTATGCAGGGCCCACGGGAAAGGCAGAGAGACCTGGTAGGAGATGATAATCTTGGGTTTCAAGGAGTGGTCAGAGACTGTGTTTGCACGTCTCTGACCCCCCCCCCGACACACACATACATACACACACTATTGGTTTACAATTAAGAAGACTGAGGGAAGAGAATGATCCAAGAAAGCAAATGGAGTCAGAGCCATCCATAAGGTAAGAGAAGACAGTGTGGTCTCTGGTCTCCTGTACTGCAAGTGAAGAAAGCTTATCAAAGAGGAAAGAGAAATCAAAATGGAGTTTCAGGCAGCTGCCTGAGTCCTCGGTTGTTGGAGCACTCTTAGTCAAAAAATGACCAGGCATCCCAAAGTAAGGCAAGCATAAAATAAAATATACTGAGAAAGAGAAAAATAGGTTTACAGAGTAAGAGCAAAACACAGGTTTATGGAGCAACGTATGTTCCCCATAGACAGGGAATAGGCCCCCATCGCTGGGACAAGGAAAAGGCAAAGAGGCAGCTGTATGGCCAGTGGTCTCTGTTACACAGCCCGGACCGGGGCTACCTTGGAGCCAGAGTCTAACTGCACATGAGGAAGTCACACTTCACAAATGTCACTGGGTTGTTCCAGGGATCAATAAAACAACTTATGCTAAAGCACTTTTGGACAACTGTACGGAACTTTATGTTGCTTCTTTATCTTCTTTTTACTGACCTGTAGTTCCTTTGTTAAAGAGGTTGCAAGACAAGTTTGAAGAATGGTTTGCCTATGTTTAAAGGGTCAAAGCCAACATTTCTTAGGTCCTTATTAAACTATATCCCACAGAACACTCATTCTGCATGTGCTGTTTCCCTGTGAATCAAGAGGATCTCTGGAAATGCTGCATACTGGGTTTCTGTCTTAGAGTTTGACAATACTGAAAGTTAAAAGAGAACTATTAGAGTAATTGTACAGTTTAAAACTGTATAAAACAATATTTTCTGATTTACATGTCCTGGGAATCTTTTCTGGGGACATGGGGCTATGAAAAACTCATTAAATTCCTGGAGAATTAGTGTTTCTTAAGACGTGTTGAGATAGATAAATTCTACTAAAGTGCAAAATAAAATTAGGTCAATCCAGGAACTGAATGACAGCTATAAACATCCTCTTAGAATGGCTTAACAGATAAGACAAAATAACAGAGAGAAAATAATTCCTTCTTCTTTGTGCGCTCAGAAAAGAGCAGATTCTGTAGCACAGTGTGGACCCTCAAATTATGCCCATACTATAAGGCTAAACGCACACGTTTTTGTCAAACTCTTACAAACCATCAGTCTTTTAAAGTCTCTGAAAATATCCTAGTTTAGCAAAGATGTACTTACTCTGCACACCTCAAATCTTGGCTAATATAAAGGCTACTTAATCTATTTTTAAAGACAGAATTCAAATCCACCTTACCGTTCCATCTCATAAGGTCATAGTTAACACACAATAACCCAGTAACTGCACTCAGAGAGGTTATTTGAATGTAACGATTTTCCACACATTAAAAGATTGTTGTACTTTTGCCATTACCTACAGAAGACACTGACTTTTGACCTTCCTCTCTAACTCATCTTCTAGAAAACTGATAGAAATTACCTTCAGGACCATATGAATAAACTATGCCTAAGCTTGCCTCTCCTGAGTCTTCTTCCCACCTACCATTGACTCTGGGCCAGCCCAGTCCATGTATCTAGGGCTGGAATTGGGCCTTCTCTTTCCTAGATGGCAAATCAGAAACCCCATTCTCCTGGTTGGTTTTATTGCTTGAAAATTCAGTTGGAGAATGAAAGAGAAACATACATGTTGTCATTATGTTTTATTAGGAATTAGAGTACAGTCTGTGGGATCAATGCACAGAAAAACTATTCTATTAGCATTGTCCAGATGGGAATAAACCCAAATTATAATTATTGTGAGAGGGAAACAATAGTGCATAAAATGACCTGTAGTTGACCAGATTGAATCTTTGAAAGAACAGTTGTGGGCCCTAATTGACCTACCCTAATTGACCCAGGGTAGTGAGGGACACTTACAGAAAGGGATAAAACACTGGGGACGTGCCTATGGATGATGGCTGTTAGTTACAACTTAGCAGAGGTCATTACAAGAATGGCATTTGTGAGACTTGGGGATTAAAGATTAAGGTTACATAGCCAATAGTGGGTAGGGATGAGATTTGAATCCAGGTCTATTAACTTCAAACATTCACGATTCCACACTGCCTCTCTGACACCCACCCCTCAGTGAGGATTCGTTTACCCTTACTTTCAAATCTGATATTTGGACATCCTGCTATTGATGATGTCTTGCAATATTAACTTAAGTGTGTTTACTTCTTACTATAGATTCTTACCTTTCATACAGGGCCTATATCTTCTGAATCTCCCCCACTGTCTAATGTTCCACTGATTCATATCCCTTAGCAAATATTTGCAGCTGTAAAATGTAATTGGAAGTACAGAATATAGAAGCCAAGAGCGTTATTATATCCTTTACAAAGGCTGCATGTTTACTTTTAAAAATTAACTCCCATCTAGGAAGCAACTGGAAAAAATTTATGGAGCTCAGTTCTGAGCAAGGTAGAATTGTGTGTTTTGAAAATTTTTATTATCCTGTGAATACTTATGTTCTTCTAAAACAATCAATTAAATTGAAGCCACACAGAAAGATTTATACTTGTTTCAGTTAAGCTTATTGTTTCTTTTTGATAAATTTTCTTTTAAAAATGCTAATAATTTTTATTTTATTTATTTATTTATTTTTGAGACAGAGTCTCACTATGTCACCCTTTAGAGTGTAGTAGTATCACAGCTCACAGCAATCTCAAACTCTTGGGCTTAAGCAATTCTCTTGCCTCAGCCTCCAAGTAGTTGGGACTATGGGCACCTGCCACAACACCCAGCTATATTTTGGTTGTAGTTGTCATTCTTGTTTTTAGCAGGTCTGGGCCAGGTTCGAACCTGCTGGCTCTGGTGTATATGGCTGGTGCCCTAGCCACTACGCTACGGGAGCAGGCCACTCATGTTAAATCCTATTTAGGATTTAACATGAGTGATAAGAACTGTTTTAACACAAAACTGTTAATAATTTTTGAATAGAATCTTAGCATGAGTGATAAGAATTGTTTTGGAATGTAATTTTATGAGACTATTTTTGTCAACTGTTTTGTCAACAGAGTTCCCAAACCACTGAGATACAAAACATGTTTGTTGGCTAATAACCTACTCTGACTATATAATTTAGGTGACTTAACTGCTGTAAAAAAGGGTAATCCTTCAGACCAAGATTTACAAATCATTTTCTGACAGTTCTGTTAGTATCTAAAAATGGTTTTTTTTTAACCTGAACAACCACTTCTCAATTATACACCAAGACTACAGTTATCCTGATCTGATAACCTGTATTACTCAGATACTCCCCAAAATGATAGTAAATATATGACACATTTTATACATATTTTAGATTCATTCTGAATGAAGTAGGCATGGTATTTTAAATCATTATGATTTTTCATTATTAAATTATTTCAAACAGTTGGAAATTACTTTTCCTGTAATTCCAAGAAGCTGAAAAATAAAGAATGCTACCAAAATAATAATGACAACATTCGGAAAGGTTTAGTTACACCTAAACAAGGTGGGTATTAGCAATGACACCGAATTTCTCTTCTATCCTGGCTGAAATGCTTTCATCAATAATTAGAGGGCAGAAAAAGTTAAAGACAAATGCTTTAGGTGACTGATAACTAGAAATCCTTACTAACTGGCATAAACTGTCTTATATTACATAATGGCTAGATATTAGGACAGCTGGGGTTTATATCTTGAAGAAACAATTTTTTTTTTCTTTGCAGTTTTGGCCAGAGCCGGGCTTGAACCCGCCACCCCCCATATATGGGGCTGGCACCCGACTCCTTGAACTACAGGCACCACCCAATATTTGGGAAAAAATACTTGTAAACACACCCCTGCCCACCAGAAGAAGGCCTTAAGTGTGAAGAACTTTGTTAGTGGATAGACAAATTCTCAAGTTCTTTATACTTGAGACAGGCATCATTCTTCAATTCTGAACTGCATTAGCACAAATACAGGGCTATCATGGAAAACAATACATTGTAGAATTCAATGAAGAAGACTAGTTAACTAGGAAGTCCGTTTTCATAGCCAAGCCCAGGTAACTCTACACACGGAATTCTCTGAGGAGAGATCTAGCAGCCTGTGACAGATGACATGTGCAAAATACAACAGCAACAGAAAATTATAGGTTGGTTTCCTACAGGGAGTTCTGCGTGTAGATGCTTTGTTAAAGAGTGAGGTGTTGTACGGTATCAGGTTATAATGTGTCCCCAAACTTCCCCCTACATAGAGAAGACAGGTGTCTTGAAACATACTCTCCATGACTGCGAAAGACAAATTCATGCGTGTGTAGAATGAGGTGGCCAACCAATAGAGGATATTTTGCAAAATCCTATAATGAATACTTTGTAAATGAATGTACATTTAGCCACAATTTCCCATTTTCCCTATGTATGGTGACTTCTTTAAGAACAAGAAACATTCTAAGGGAAAGTCAAACATGAGATCATCAAAAGTTTTTATGGTGATGAACAATAAAAAATTAGCCATTCATTTCTATATAACATCACTTATAATTCAAAAGTATTGTTTATGTACTTAAAGTAGTCCTGGATATATACTCTGTATATGTATACACACAGACACACACACACAGACACACACAAGTATAGTATACTCTATATCAACACTTTACATATACTTTAAATTATAAATATTTAAATTGTGAATCTTAATTGTATGTATAGTAAATTCAATGATGTGTAACTGAATTATTTGTAAGAGAATTAGAACAAATACTGAAAAATTTACACATGTATTATATATGCATAAACATACACATATGTATTATTTGTAAGAGAGTCAAACTAAGAACAATAAGTGAGCAGGAAGATCATCAGGAACCTTTGACCAACAAATCAACAAATACTTATTAAATAAAGTTTATTACATGGTTTTTGTGTCTTCAAACCCTGTAAAATGATATACAGTGAGCCAACATTTCCCTGTCAGACCACGTCCTATGCGTCATACCTTTTCATGGACTTTCTGACCTGGTTCCATCCCTTCAAGATGTTCTGACTCTGTGGATCCCTCACTTGACGCCATTTTCCTTTGGATATGAACATTTTGTTCACGCAAGGCAACAATCTGCAAAATAAAAGCACTATGTCTTTAAAGTCTAAATAGAGCACAGAGTTAAAAAAAAAGAAATTTACTTGAATTTACTTAAATGTGGTTAAGAACAAATGAAGTGATCAGAAAATAAAGATGAAATTTTATCCAATTGTTTCAAAAGTATTTTTAAATTTAGCTTAGCATTTTGAATAATATGTATAAGAATTTGTAATATTTCTCCTAAGAGGAGGCTAAAGCACTGCTAAATTTACCTAAAAAAAAATATTTCTAGTTGGAAAATGTAATCATTTGGACATTTAAATCAATGAGCTCTAGATATAAATGTACATACACACTTATGTACTGTGTATATATACATATCCATGTGCTGTTCATTCAGAAATTATTTTTAAATTAATCCATGAAATGTAATAAAATTTTAATTGGTCTGTATTTTTTAGAGTATGCAAGAACTGTAAATGAAAAGACTGAAGGAGAGAAGTAATTACGAACAATCATTTCGCCTGCAGTGATAGCAAATGTGCAATTTTAATCATATTATGCTGGACTTAAATAATAGTTTAATACTAGCATGAGCACTTACAGTTAAATTCAACTCATCACCATAATTTTAATGGCCATTATTTAACATTAGTAGTCCAAATTTAGTAAAGTTGCAAAAACAATTCAGAAAATAATACTTTGTTGCAAATTTTCGGCTCAACTCCACAGACACGATTATCTTAACACATTATCAGTAGTTGTAGTATAACGGATCTAAGTAATATATAGAGTGGAAAATAGCAGTCCAGCCTTCCAGTGGCATTGTAAAATATACTGGCTACATAAATTTAAAACTATTTTTCATTACAGTAGCATCATATCTTATTTATTTCATGGCAAATTTTATTATATTGTCAACTCTGGTATTAGTTCTAGGAGAAATCAGTGTGCAAAGTACTGAATAGACAATAAGATTGGAATCATATAAAATGTATATATTGGAATTCTGGAGCCAACATGTCACATGAACAATAATCATTGAATTAAAAAAAAAAAAGACGTCAGGAGATTGGGTGTTTGTCCTGGAGCCTGCCACTATTTCAATGTTAGATCTACCATGATGCATTTATGAGATCAGATGATCTTGCACGTATGTGTGTAATGTCTGGCATTTGAACGTGTGGCATACTCTTTAGACAAGACACATCACCACATAATAACAAACTACGTAAATGTTCTTTCTCTTATATAACTGCAATCCCCAAATAATTGATTCTAACACTCCCACTCTTTCCTACCTACAATCTATAGTCACAGAGAGCTGCCAGACACATATTTTAAACTTAAATTACATAGCGTCACTCCTTAGCTTTCTAAGAAACCTTAATGTTTCCCCAACTTACTTAGCATAAATAAAAATTTCATAAAAGGTTCAGGGGTCCTCAAACTACAGCCCGCGGGCCACATGCAGTCTGCCTAGGACATTTACCCAGCCCGCCAGGTGTTTTTGCCACTGCTGCCTGTCCTGCTTAGCAACCCACTCGTCCTGGGGCCCACAGTCCGGCCCTCCAATGATCTGAGGGACAGTGAACTGACCCCCTGTTTAAAAAGTTTGAGGACCCCTGGAATGTCCTATACAATCTTTTGGCTTGGGTCACACTGATTCCCTTCCATCCCTCTGACATTTCTGGCTCTCTCTTACCCAGAACTGGGGAATTTGATCATGGTTCCACCTGAAACATTTCTTCCCAGCAACCACAGTTGACTCAATCTCGGTTTCAAAACTCAACTGAGATAACACTCCTCCGAGAGCATGTACCTTGTCATCAAACACTTCTTATGATATATCCTTGTTTATTTTTTTGTGTGTGGCATTTATTAAAAATCTACTATTTCATTCCTCTCCTTCCTCACTTTGCTTGCTAACAGAAGTACTAATAATATCTCCTGGGAAAATAATTTTCAAAGGGATGCTGTTTTGAAAAATTTTCTTATGAAGCAGTGCATCTAATTATTATGTGCAGGGTATTCAATAAAGAAGCATTGAGGGAAATAGTGAATGGATATGGAAAAACAGAGAATGTCAACCCACTTAATTCAGAAATAACAAAAGAAAAAGATTGGGAGTGCGTGAGAAACTTCAGAGACATTCCATTCATATTAGTTAAAAGAGAAATGGATTACCTCAAAGGAATGACGACAAGAATGAAATATATCCTGAAATATAATTTTTAGATTACATCCTTAACATTATTTTTGAGACAGAGTCTCAAGCTCTGTCGCCCTGGAAAAAGAGCCATGGCACCACAGCTCACAGCAACCTCAAACTCTTGCGGTCAAGCAATCTTCTTGCCTCAGCCTCCCAAGTAGCTGGGACAACAGGTGTCTACCACAATGCCCTGCTAATTTTTTTTTCCTTTCTAGTTTTAGTAGAGACAGGTCTTGCTCTTGCTCAGGCTGGTCTTACCCTCCTGAGCTCCAACAATCCACCCTACTCCTCGGCCTCCCAGACTACTAGGATTATAGGTATGACCCACTATACCCAGCCTAACATTTTTTTTTTTTTTGCACAAAATGTATTAGATTAAAATCGGTACATGATATTTTTAAATGAATTTTTAAAAATTCCAGCATTATATGCTGACATTCCACTAAGAATGACTTAACATAGGTACCAAGACATTAAAAATTCTATACATTTTCTTCTAGTGAAGAAGGGAAGGAAAACAGTTTTGAAAAATATTTAAACACCAATTTGCACTCTCAGCTTACAGATGAACTTCTATTTGTCTTGTAAATCAGGCAAATTTCAAATATGTCCTAGGGCTGAAAATAAAAGAAGCCATCGCTAAACATTCACTGAAAGAATCCATGAAAGGATGAATTAATGCCCATTTAAAGAAAAATATCAGGTTGATTCAGAAAACATCACGTAAAAATATGATGAGCCACAATCTCAATAAAAGAAATGACAGACTGTGTCACAAAGTACACATATGACAATTAGTCCCAAGAAAGACATACCTTTCAACCACTGACATGCAAACTCTTTGTGTTATAAAGTCCAAAAAATTTGTCTTTCTAAACAAGGAAATGAATGTACAACACTCTATGTTCTCTCACGGTCTAATAAGCTTTTACTTTCTTCTATTTTCCCCCAGTTATCCTGAGTAGTTATGAAAGTAAGCTTCGTCGCCTGATGTCATTATAGGAGTCAATAAGCTGATTCCTCTTTTCCACTTGGCAAGTGGGAAGGTGAGGGGATTCTCTTTGAAAAATTCAACTTTGTGGATCAAGCCCTTTGCTCAATGCGTTCTAAGGATTGAGAAGGTCACCTGGAGATCACTAGAGCTGAAGGTAGCACAACCCTCTTTAGAAAATTCTCCCAGCTGGCCTGAGAGAGAATGAACACAGGAGAAGGCTGGAGCAGCAGCTTGGGAAAACACAGCAGAATGAAAAGCAGCTGACGCTCTTAGAATATAGAGGGTGCCAAAAATACTTATACATATTCTAAGGAAGGGGAAAGAATGATATTAAAATTGTAATAATATATATACTGGTAACATTTTTTATCTTGTATGTCATATCTTGTCTCTCTTGTAATTGCAGAAGCCAAAAGTGACTCAAGTATTACAATTTTAATATAGTCTTCTTTCCTTTCGTAAAATGTATATCCATTTTGGGGGCACTCTCTGTATTTTCTCAGCGCTCACTGACAGGTAATGCTGTCAGCTAGAGTGTCCAAGCAACTTCTGTAGAAAAATACTGAGTTAGGTCTGTATTCCTCACGGCTAAACAACTGGCTTATTTACTATGATTTGTACCCCTCCCCCCATCACGTTGATCTTTAATTGTCATTGTGATGGTTTTAGAGGAGGGATCACTCTGTGTCATGTGCTCGTATGATCTTCAACTTTTGCTATGGGATATGGCAGGGGGAGGCCCATGCTAGATGCTAGCACCATGCTTTGGGACTCTCCAGTCTATAAAACTATGAAAAGTGATTTAAAAAATTTTTTTTCTGGTTTATGATATTTTCTTATAGCAAAACAAAATAGACTAAGATACTACTCCCAAAATGGTATCATTGCAAGTGGGCGGAACCACTTATGGACAAGCCTTGATGCTTAAGCAGGTCTTACATAACTGTACTCAAAAACCCACTACATACAATTGTGGTGCTAAACTATTTTTATCTGTGAAAAAAATATGATTTATATTTAACACATGATTAAACTGAGATGAAGAAACTGAGGAGAACCACTATGGTTTGAATATATACACCCCCTCCCACCCAATTTATATGTTGTAACCTAAGACCCAATGCGATAGCATTGAGAGGTGGTGTCTTGAAAGGCTTAAAGGGTGATTAAATCACATGGATTCTGTATCCTCATAAAAGGCCTTGAGGGAATGAACTAGACCCTTTCGCCCTTTCATCTGCTGCCAGGTGAGGACACAGTGGTCAGTTGACCATCTTGGAAGTTGAGAGCAGTTTTCAGACACCAAACTGGGTGGTACTTTGATCTTGGACTTCCTTTGCCTCTAAAACTATGAGAAATAAATTCATGTTGTTTATAACGTCCCTAGCCTCAGAATCTCAAGTATTTTGTTATTGCATAAATAGACTAAGATAAGAACCAAGGAGAAGAAACCAGATGAAAGCTGATTCCATATCCTTACACTTTCTATCTGTAGCATGGCCTCACGTGGCATTGTATTTGCATTTGAGTTCTATTAAATAAGATGGAAAGGAGAAGCATTTTCTTTCCAGGTACTGATATCCTCACATCCCTGAAATCCTTTGTACATCAAGTCTAGACCCCTCCCTGGACAAATTTGCATGTATTGTTTTGCATATATTTTCAGGGACATTATCAACCCATGGAAGGCCTATGGAACTATGGACAAGAGAAAGTTTTCAGACTATTTTAATTGATCAACCATCATCTGTTGAGCATCTGCATGCAGAATCCCTTCACATTTCTTCTGATGACAACATTTTACACTTTCATTGGGGAAGTTATCTTTTTTATTCTCATCCCAGAGGGACTGTCAAGCAAGGAATCAAGGTTCTCATCACAAATGGATGTGCTCATGTCCAGGCCAGGGAAGTAAAAATGTTCCATGAGATGTTCCTGGCTGAGTTATGAGGAAAGATTCTCCTACTGCGACAGCTGTGATTGTGATACTGTTTGCCTTTGGCTACCACTCATGGCCAAAGCACGAGTAAGAGATGGAGACCTGATGAATTACTTCTGGTCCTGATTCTAGGTATTTTTAAATCATTCATTATCCTGGCGTTATGAGCCCCCATCTTTTTTTGTGCCCAAACTAGTTTAGCTTGGTTTTTGGTCACTTGCAACTCAAGTGTGCTTCAATGCAGCAAGGAACACGGAAGGCAACACCATCAAAACATGCAACATCTGGGTGGGATTGGGGAGAATGACTAAGAATTTGCCAGGGACACAATAGCAGGTGACTTTCTAGGTGGACAGAAGAAGATCCTAGACATTTTGTTTAAAAGGACTTTGTGTTCCTAGTACTATAGGTTATTTAATATTCCTGTGGCCAAAAGTATCTGGAAGAAGATGAAGAGATGATAGGATTAGCAAAGACAAAATGCTTCAGCCAAGAATCAGCCATCAGTGTGCTGCCCTCTTCCTGGCTTACTGCTTTGTTTTGATTCCTATTTGTGTTTCCTGATGGCTCATTGAGCTTCTGATAGGCTGGCCCATTCCTTTTAGGCACTGTCAAACCCATTCTATTTCCAAACCATCTTCCATATTTCATTCTTGCCCTTGCCTGTCAGGTCATTTCTGGTTCTCCTAAGTCTCTGACAAGCTCTGGCCCCTAACCGTGGCCTACTCATGCTCTTGCTGGCCAGTCTTCCTGCAAAATGCCTAGCCCTCATTCCCTTTTCTGCCTGGCTCTATCTGGAATGCTACTATGTCTTCAAATAAATTCTATCCCAGCTCCCCTCCCTTCCTCCCTTCCACCCGCCCGCCCACCTTCCTCCCTTCCTCCCTTCCTCCCGCCTGCCTGCCTGCCTGCCTGCCTTCCTTCCTTCCTTCCTTCTTTCTCTTTCTCTTTCCCTTTCTCTTTCTCTTTCTCTTTCTCTTTCTCTTTCTCTTTCTCTTTCTCTTCTCTTCTCTTCTCTTTCTCTTCTTCTCTCTCTCTCTTTTTCTTTCTTTCTTTTTTTTTTTCAGGGTCTCTGTTGCCCAGGCTAAAGTCACAGAAACCTCAAACTTTTGAGTTCAAGTGGTCCTCCTGCTTCAGGCACCTGAGTAGCTGGGACTATAGGCACCTGCCACAACACCCACCTAATTTTTCTAGTAGAGACAGGGCCACACTCTTAGATTGGTCTAAAATTCCTGAGGTCAAGGGACCCTCCCACCTCGGCCTCCCAAAGTGCTAGTGCCACCGATGGCAGTCATTGTACCCAGAGCCCCTTTACTTTCAACCCCTGTTTTCTTTGACATACTGGAGAGATTTATTCCTTTCACAAATATTTTTTGAACAATGATGACTTAGTAGGCATTAGGGAAAGACATCAGGGGAAAAAGGGAGAAATCTTTGCACTACTGGAAATTTCATTCTCATTGGGGTAGATAACTATAAAATAGAGCATCTTTTTAGCAGATGATATTTGCAAAGGAAAAATTAAAAAGTATAAGGTGATTTCTAGGCATGGGCCTTAACACAAAAAGGAACAAGGAGCATAGATACCTGAGAGAAGAACTTTCTAGGAAGAGGGTGCAGAAAAGGTAAATGATTGTTAAAAACAGACGATTGAGATTCAAAAAAGTGTCCCAGTGTGTTCTTCAAATAAAATAAAATGCCATTTCTAAAACAGAGCTAAAACATCAGTCCAAGTTGATACCCTGGAAACTTAAGAGAACCGTGTCATCCTTAAGAACATATGTCATTTGGGAGAAAAATAACAAAGAGTATTTAATATATTTGTATTCCCCAATTTTAGGATTTTTTTTGAGACAGGAGCCTCAAGCCGTCCCCCTGGGTAGAGTGCCATGGCATCTCAGCTCACAGCAACCTCCAACTCCTGGGCTCAAGCAAGTCTCCTGCCTTAGCCTCCCAAGTAGCTGGGACCACAGGTGCCCGCCACAATGCCCGGCTATTTTTTGGTTGCAGCCATCATTGTTGTTTGGCGGGCCCGGGCTGGATTTGAACCTGCCACCTTGGGTGTACATGGTTGGCGCCTTAGCCACTTGAGCCATAGGCGCCGAGCCCCAATTTTAGGATTTCTCAAGAGTTTGGGACATATTAATCTCTTTATGCAACAAATATTTATTGATCACAGTTACTAAATATCAGACACTGCTGGGAAAAATGCAGCCAAGTTCCTCTTCTAATGGAGATTACTTTCTAGCAAAGGAGGCAAAAACATTAAGGAAACAGAAAAGTACAACAAAATAATAATAATATGTAGAGTGTTTGCAATATGTCAGAAATTGTACTAAGCACACTGTATACATGAAGTTGTTTTCATCAGTTCTTTATCTATATTATTTTTTCTTTCCAAGTTTGAGACTATTTGAAATCTGACTCTGAGACATGTCATTCTATTATAAGCACTTTACTTGGGAGGTGATTTCTAGAAACATAGCCTTCCTTAAATATGCTTAAAAGGATGAGAATGAACTTTGGCCTTTGTTGCTGGTCATGTGGTTCTATACACCCATTTAAGTTCAAGTTACTGTTCTTTTTCTATGAAATGGAAGGAAAACAGTACCATAGTGTATTTGTTCTGTAAAATATTTAATCAAATATGATGTGTATTAAATACTCATCATGTAATGACTATGACCATAAGAAATTGACTTCCATGCACCTCTTCAATTTTGTTTTCCTATTAGTATTTTGTTCTCTAGCTTACTAAAGGGCTTACATCACACAGGAAGGGCCATTTGACTATAAATTTTTATACTCCCCTGTGTTGTCTTTCTTTCTCCTTGACTGCATCTTAATCAGTCAGCTTTTATGTCTTTGGGATGAATTCTGGAACCACCTGACCCAGGGAATTAAGTTATGTAAATTCTTAGCATTCTCCAATAACTCATGTCTACAAACCCTATCACGATTGTTTGCTAGTTTTCTGACTCCCATTTTGACACTAAATACCTTGAGACTGAAGTGGTACCTGATTCATTATTCATTCACAGTTCTTTGGATACTGGCTGACAAACAGCAGGCATTCTAGAAATATTGGTGGAATGCCAAATCATGGAAGATTATATGAGTGGAAAAAACCTATAGGGAAGAAAAATTAAATGGAAAACTATAAGAAATTTAACACAGAAAAGAAAATTAGCCATCCACATACGGGACTGTATGAGTGTGCTGGCTTTCTGAATGTTCGTATTCCATGCTTTAGGGTTAAAAAGAAGCTCTAGAAGAGGTCACTGGGGAAATAAGGGATAGGAGACGCTGATGTAGCTTTGTAGGAGTGTCACAGCCCTGAAGTTAACAGGCACAAGGGCAGAAGGCATAGGCAACAGTAAAGGAGGGTAGTAAGGCCAGGGGCAGTGGCGCACACCTGTAATCCTAGCACTCTGGGAGCCTGAGGTGAGTGGATTGCCTACTCTCGGTCGTTTGAACCTAACCTGTGCAAGAGTGAGAGACCTTGTGTGTAAAAATTACCAGGTGTTGTGGCACGTGACTATAGTCCCAGTTCTTGGGAGGCTGAGGTGACAGAATCACTTGAGCTCAAGAGTTTGATGCCATAATAATCTAAAATGAACTCTGCCTCAAAAAAAAAAAAAGGAGGATAGTAGTAGAATCTTGGAAAATAAGTTTGATAAAAGTCTTTAAGAGATGTTGTATAAATATAAAGTTATGGGCAATAATTTCACTATGTCTTAAAATGAATTATTAGAAATATTTGCAAGTATATTGCAGCTTAGGTAGTATGTTTCACATGTATTGAAACACACTGTTCATATGCTTTAGGTTTAGGGTGACTGGCCTTAGGTGGAAAAATGGAATTCTAAGAGTATCTAAGGATTGATTTATGCCAATAGAATTCTTAAACTTCTTAAGAAAAAAAAGAGCAATACAAATTATTTTTTCACTTGATTTCCCCCTTTTTTTCTTTTTGAAAATATTAATAAAGACATTTTCATGAAGTTATATAAGGAAAAAGGAAATATAATAAATTGGAGTGTAAAAATTAAATTCCTAATTAAGAACTACTAGCAACAATCACAGATGCTATATGTTAAAACGTGTATTGTATGTGCCATATGGTATGTAGGAGTTTACATGCATTTGAATCTTTTTGATAACCTTCTGATTCCATCCAAAATTGTTTTTTAGGTATTATCCTATGATGTTTTTTGGTAACCAACGAAATGACCTACTGCATACATGATCCAAATATCTGGCCAAGCCAGGTGGACAGATCTGTGGCCTGATGGCAAGGGAGTTTATCTGCCCCATGTTGGCAAACGATTTACAAAATGTTTTCAAAAACAGAAGATATCTTCAGTTATTCTCAGGAATTAAAAAAATGCTATTTTTATTGTTCATTTTTTTTATAAACCTTGATGTAGCACAGGCCTTTAAACTTACCCTGAAAATTTCTGGTCTACTTAAAATAAGTGATTTTCACATGAATCCCTTCATGATAACTCTACTGGGATCTTCATTCTCATGTTTTAAAATTAAACTTAATATTTGCCTTTACCTATTTGACAGCAACTTCCAGACAGTGCCCACGTCTAATTAACACAGATTCTTTTCATCTATTTTTATCCCAAATTCAATTAACAATTTCAAGAGTGAGACTTACACTACACCAATATATAATTGGCTTCCACACAGATGCTTGTTCTAAGTCTAGCTGAATTCTATACTTACATTAGACTGAGGTTGCAACACACACAACAACAACAACAACAACAGAGCAGGTGGTAGAACGGTAGGGATGTAAAATTTTAACTTAAGCGACTCTGCAACCACATCAGTTTGAACATGAATTTGTGGTGCTATGTTTTAAAGGAAACCTGCAGACTCAGACAGTTAGTTGAACATAATTAAGGACCCCAGTAACTATTTCACTTTCCAGCTCTGCATTTGGAAATAAGATTTATAAATGTCACTGAGAGACATTAAAACCAATATAATGCCTCCATGTCGTTTCTGTCATTTGATCAGTTGGCATGCAACATTTATTTCAAAAGTTTTTTACTGAGCATGGACAGATTTTGACAACTCGCGAAACTAAACTGTTCCAGTGAATGAACAAATTGCTTAGAGATGACAATCGGAGCTTCACATTGTGAGAATTTACTTTGTGTAAGGTTAAAAAATAGTTATTCAATTAATAACTTTATGAACAATTTCATTTATCCTAAAGAATGACCAAATAGCCAGGTGTAGTGGTTCACACCTATAATCCCAGCACTTGGGAGGCAGAGGCAGGTGGAGTGCCTGAGTTCACAGGTTAGAGACAAGCCTGAGCCAGAGCATGATCCCGTTTCTAAAAACAGCTAGGTGTCGGGGTGGGTGCCTATAGTCCTAGCTACATGGGAGGCTGGGGCAAGGGCATTGCTTAAGCTCAAGAGTTGGGAGTTGCCGTGAGCTATGACAATACTTCACTCTAAAGTGGGACTCTGTCTCAAAAAAAAAAAAAATGAAAAAGAATGACCAAATAGCTTTGAGGTAAGAAGAACAGTTTCATGTTATGATTGTTTAGGGTTTTAATCATTTTCTTCATATTTTTTGTGTTGTATAAAGATAAAAAAGAATTTTTCCTGCTTAAACTACTTCTCTTCAGTCAGTAAATATTTATCAAATGAATGAGAACATTTTACATTCCTATATTTTTAAATCCCCCAATCCAGTTTTGATGGACTAATCTACTCGATTTCCAAATAACAAGAAAACACCAATCTCTACAATTTCCTGATTACAGTTAAAGATCAGTCGTATAAGTTATCTTGCTAATAGGCACCCTACCCTACCCTTCTGTTTTGCAGGACTGATGAAAAGGGATGAACAGACAGAGGAGATAAAAATCCTTCTCTTTCAAAATTGTTTTTGAGGATTTGTTTTAGGTAGAGTTCCTGCTAAACAGAAGAGAAGGAGCTTCAGGCTTCCACCATACCCCGAGGGCAGACTCTGCTCATCTCCCTTCACAGAAAGTCCGGACAGTCTTATCTCCAAGGGAAGGCAGAGCGCTTAGCTCTTGGACTTTCACATCCAGCCCAGTCTGCTTTTCTTATCTACTTGCTGCTAAGATGAGAGAAAGGAGCTGATCCAGCAGCTTTGCAACTGTACCCCACTAATTTGCAACCCCGTTTAGAAGCTGCACGCCTCTTGGCCTCAGCTGACTGCTTTCCCTCCTCCTCCCTCGGGGCACCTACCGTCTTCTACTCTCTTTTCTTCCCCTTTCCTCCAATCTCTTTCACTCCCTCTCTCCTTCTAAGAAGATAAAATATATACTTTTTCCTTTTATATGTCCTAATCTTGGCAGAAATCTTTCTCAAACCCATGTGCACTAGCTCACCCCACCCCCCAATGCCAGGTAGAAGAATTGTCCAAGTTCTAAGATTTAAATGCAATCGCCAGTGAGTTTCCCGTAATCCTTTGCTAGGAAACGAATTATATGAGAAAGACCAGAATTGGGCTATTTTCAAATTGTACATCTGGACTGGTTTTGCTTACATCTAAATATACAAGGTTCCTTTGTCTTTCATGGGATTCAAGTTAAGTTTCTAAGGTTAAAAAAGAAAAAAGCCTTTAAAAATAATATTGAAGATTTCAAAAAAAAGTTCCAAAAAACAAGTATTAGAATGCAAAACTGTTATTTTTAACTTTAAGACAAAATGGTTCTAACAGCAATAAAATTACAAATGTATTCTTAGGTAGAACTTTTTTGTGTGTGCAGATGTGCTAATGATACCTATTTTAACTATATTTTTCTAGTTATATAGTAGTTTGGACACTTATTTCAAAAATAGCTGAATGTTTAACACACTTATTGATACGTAATTCTAATAAAAACTACAACTGCCTACCGACCTATCTCCATTCTGTTCTACTAATAAGCATTTTATTATTTACAGTTTCTAATACTTGATTGTTCTTTGTATTCATTTATTTTCACTATTTACATAGTTCCCTAATATTTAAAAGCATAATAAAATTCTGACATTTTCATTAGAGACATTGAAGGAAATATAAAGCAATTTAAAGTGGTCAGAAGAATTCGTGGACATTTTGAAGGCACAAGACCACTAGTGTAGTAGGTTAGCAGCTAAGAGTCCTGTAAGATGGGACACTGAGAGTGAAAATGGTAAAAGACACTGTTAATGTGGTAAAGTATGAGAACTGATTCAGGTCATGAAAAGAAAACAAAGTCCTAAGTGGTTTCCTAAACTGTCGGCCATACGTAAGCACGTTCTTAAAAACTTGTATTCATCACTGCAAGAAAGCAACGCTCCATCTAAAACACACACAAGCAAATAAATAAACGAGGAAGGATGAAAAGTAGTCGTTTAGGTTGTTTAGTAGTTGTTTAGTTAGTTAGTAGGTAGTCGTTTAGCAGAGACACTGACAAGTGCAAGGCCAAGTGTAAAACCACTGCTATGATTCTGCGCTGAGGGCTGAGGAGGTTGGTCTTGATTTAGGTGAAAGTTTTGAATTCCATGAAGAAGGTATGCTATACTCTTCATCACCCCGAAAGATGCCATTGCTAACCTGTCACCTCCCTCAAGAAGACAGTCGGACCCTATTCTACAAAGGAAATGGGCATCTCACAATGAAAAGAACAAACAGAATTTGTTGTCATTATAGATTATTATAATGTTCTTCTTGGTATAGAATGAGGGTTTCTTCAATCATACTTACGCCCCACAATCTCTCCCACTAGGTACCTTGCCTTCCAAAGTTAGAGCTATCAAAAGAGGCTTATTTGGCATGGCTTTGGCTAACGGTAGAAAGAACTACCAAGAGCAGTAATTAACTCCCCCCCACCCCAGTCCAATTAAAATGAAAAGCAAAACTGAAGAGACAGAGTTTATGGGGAGAAGAGAGTGAAGGTAAACTAAGTAATCCAATGGGTACATACACGATCAGCTTACCAAGCAGAAGGAGGCTTTGTACGTAAGAGTCCCTGTCTTTAAAAGTCTTGGTAAGTCCATTTATAAGTGAAACATGTTAAAATATGAGTAAAAGATTCTATTTTATTTAGAAATGCTTTGATCAAACACTGGTTACAATACTATGTATTAAATTTCAAAAGATAGAAATAGTCAGGTGCAGTAGTTTATGCCTATAATCCCAGCACTTGGGAGGCCAAGGTGGGTGCATTGCCTGAGCTCACGAGTTCAACACCAGCCTGAGCCAGAGCAAGAACTTGTCTTTAAAAAAAATAGCCAGGCATTGTGGAGGGTGCCTGTAGTTCCAGCTACTTGGGAAGCTGACATGAGAGAAGTGCTTCAGCCCCAGAGTTTGAGTTTGCTGTGAGCTGTGACGCTCCGGCACTCTACCCACGGTAACAAAGTGAGACTCTGTCTCAAAAAGTAAAAATAAAAAAAAATGAAAAGATAGATATATATAAACTTAATCATGTCTTTGTTTTCTGTATATTGAAGTCTGCTCCATTTGCTGTCAGGAATAGTTGAGCAGTTTAGAATGAGTGTTCTGCTTAATAACTTACCACACACTATAATTCCATCAACAAATATTTGAATCTTTTAAAATGTCATGTTAAAACTAATCTGTCTGAAGATGGACTTATTGATTTCTGTATTCCACTTCTAGCATCATGAAATTTGCCCTCCTTAGCCACGCAGGGTTACCACTGTAAATAGACTTGTGTTTTTGACAAAATTATAGGTTGTGTCCTGGAACTATTCTTTTTATTTCTATTATGGGAAGGAAAAGAGTTACAAGGGAAAGAAAAGCCTTTCAAAGTGCCTGATAAGTGCTTGGGAAAATGGAGAAGGCAGAAACAATATCCATTAGTCATTCTTGCATATAAAAAAGCAAGCCAGGGCAATAAAAACAATTTATCCACTTACTGCCTCAGAAATAACAAAAGTATACGAAATCCATTGTTCAGAAAAATTCTCTTTAAATTAATCTATTCACTCGTGTTCTTATGGTAATTATCAAGTGTTATATTCGTCTATATGCATTTCAATGGTATTTTTATGTGAACGTATACATACTAAAACATGCCAGAGAAAAGAGCAGAATTTCTGTGGTCCTTGTACTTTTGTTTTTTTGGTTAAAAAAAAAAGTTAACAGGGATTGTGCTAAACTTCTTGTACCTCTAGCAAGTTGCCACCTAGTCAATCCCATTGTGAGCAAAACCATATACTTCCCTGGATCTCAGTTCTGTTTCTTTGAAAAAATTGGTCGGTATCACATCTGAAATGACACCACTGACATAATCAATTTCTATAACAATATTTGTTGAGAAATCACTTATGCCAGGCAAAGTTTGAAGTTCTTTCCAGATATTAACTCATTGAAACCTCATAACAACCTTACAAGGTTTTATAATTATGGGTGAATTGAAGCAAAGAGGATTAGGAAATTGCCGATAGTTACAGAGCTGGTGAAGGATCTCAGGAAATTTCACCCCAAAATATGTGAGTGTGACCCTTTCATATTTTGAATTAAAGGTCCTGTGAGATGAACAGGGCTTGGGAAGGGCCTTTCCCTCTATCTGCATAACCAGGCAGACCTATCACGAGAATAATTGACTTCCTTTCCCCTGTTCTCTCACTATATTGCTGGAAAGAAATCAAGAACGCAACCCTCTCTGGCCCAAATCATTTTAAACGTAATACCCATCTCTCGGGTTAATTTCGAAGTCGGTCTGTTTCTACTTATCCACTCATTCTCCCCAGTATCTATTCATGCTCCCTAGCGTCCATTTATGGTCCCTAAGGAGACTTACCTACACCGCTCATCTGCCCCTCCTCTCTAAATAGGGTGACCAGACGTCCTGCTTCTGAACAATTTGTCCCGCAGCATTTTTAAAAAGTCCCGATTTTTGGAAAGAATGCACCAATGGGCGGGAGAATAGGAAGGGAATATATGGTTTTCGGCTTCCATGTGGCTATTTCACCAGAATATGAGTTTTATATTATTTTTGTTAATTTTATAATGTTAAACTGTAATAAATAATTGTTGAGAAGTGATTATCGAGAACTGCTTATCAAAGTTTGCATTGTTGTCAGGTCCTGCCCTGCCCCACCCCCTCCCTGCCCTGCCCCCCAGCCATGTTGTCCCACTTTACAAATGTTAAAATCTGGTCACCCTATGTCTGAAAGATGGGTATAAAAATATCTGGATCCCAATGGGCGACTGAGTGATCACTCTGGGATACCCTCCATGTGCCTAGTAAATCAACCTCTCTCTTATCCATCTGCCTTAGCTGTGAGTTCATCTCTCAGCAGACTCCCCTTTCACTCCCACACTAACAATAGGGCGACCAGACGTCCTGCTTTTGGCTGGACAGTCCTGCTTTTTAACAATTTGTCCCGCTTCCCTTGGCGTTTTAAAGAAGTCCCAATTTTTGTAACGAATGAACGAACGGGGTGGGGGGGGGACAGGAAGGGAATATACGGTTTTTGGCTGCCAGAAAGCTATTTTGCCAGAATATGAGTTTTATATTATTTTTGTTAATTTTATAATGTTAAACTGTAATAATTACAAATCATTGTTGAGAAGTGATTATCGAGAACTGCTTATCAAAGTTCGCATTCCTTCCCCCCTCTGGCCCCTGCCCCACCCCTGCCCCCCCATATGTTGTCCCGCTTTACAAATGTTAAAAATCTGGTCACTCTAACTAATAAATAGCAGAACCACTTGGGAGAAAGTAAATTCCGCCGAGTGGGGGTTATAGCACCTCTTTGAAGTATACTTGCCTCTTTCTTTTCTTGCCCTCAGTCTTCTCTTTCAAAACAGAATATATTAACATTAATCTAATTAAATAAACTATGAAGAATGATGATTTTATACTTGACACTTACTCCCACTCGCCCACACTAATTTCTAATCACCCCAACTACTTTTCATAGGACATATCATATTTTTTTCTTATCTTTTTGCCCCTTCTTATTTTTTTTGTCAAGCCTGCAAATTAAAAATGGTTTTTACATTTGTAAATGGTTAAGAAACATTGAAAAAGGATAATATTTTGTTACACACAAGAATTATAAGAAATTCAGTTTTCAGTGTCCATAAATAAATTTTTATTGGAACATGGTCAAAATAATTTGTTTACATATCATCTATGTTTGCTTTCTCTCCACAATGGTAGAGCTTGTGACAGAGACCATCTGGCTGACAGAATATACCATATTTATCAGCTGGCCTTTTTAGGAGTTTACTGATGCCTGGTCTAGTGCTTCCTATCTAGATCTTTAAATAAAAAAAACTGCTTAAATGAAACTGGTTAAAGTCAGAACTATAACTCAATTTTCTCACTTTTAGCTTTGTAATCTCTATCACTTTAACACATTGTTTTTAGTGTCATTTAAAGTGATAAGAACACAGGATAAATGACCTGTGAAATGAAAACACTGAATGGAGGGAAGGGGTTTTCTCCTATGTTACTACGTCTAATCATCATTTAGATAGTAACATTGCAGCGGACGTGACGCCATCAGTTGACATTACAAAGAAAGCAAGTGATAAACCACAGAAAACAAATTTTAAAATGATGTCGATGATATTAGCAATATGCTCTATCCACTTGGTGTCTCACCTCTCTCTAAATTTTGGTATTTCCTTTAAAAAATGTTTCTCAGATTGCTAACTTTAGAATGAACAAGAATACAGAAAAATAAAATAAAATAGGTCCACTTAGGATGCTTATGATCAAATAATATCAAACACGATTTTGCTGTTCCTCGTGAGAGGAAAAAATGCCATCCAAAACCTTCGTGTGCAGAGATAAAACAACCATGTCTGCTACCACAGAGAAAACAAATCTTACGCGTTCATCAAAGACATGATTTTAATCAAACAGGAGAGAGTCTGAAAAGATTTTCAAACAGACTTCAAACGGCTCCTACAGAACAGGAGACTGTTAACTTCTATTTTAGATAATTGCTTCACACATGGCTTGGGAATAAGAAAAATAGCAGAAGTAGCAAAAGAAATTTTGTTAGCTCTCTTTGTCTTGTTGGGTTTTAAGATATGTTGTCAAAGACACCTTGATTTTCTTTTCTTTGGGAAAGAGTCTTTGTATTGTAAAAGCACAATTATCCAGAGCAGGGGAGACATTTTCTATGAATGACGGCAACTTGGGTACTTTATAATTTCCACACTTAAACCTTTACCAAACAGCCTCACCAGAAGGAATAATCTAGAGGCATAATAAGAACTCACAGGTCTTTGTAGATAAATTTGAAAGTTTGAATTTAACAATAATAATTTAAATGGGACATCATTCATCATGTGTAGGAAGAAAAATCAATTAAGAGCTATATAATTTTTAACCCCAAGTGGCACAATTTCAATAGGAATAAGAAGTTACCAAGAAGTGGGTCTATTTGAAACTCGTAATGGTGTTCAGGAAAGGTAAAACATAGTTTTATGTTATCTGCTGGAGATTTAAGTTCAGAGCTACAAGGTTGTCATTGCCCTATGCAAACCTTGTTGTCATTAGGAAATTCTGTTGTATTTTCTGGCAAGTTTGGCTGTGGTGACTTGCTTCGTTTGTTAATGAGATAAAACCTTTTTATCTGACTTTCTGTTAGAATGTCAGAGTTGGTCCTGGAACTTACTGTAATAATATGACCATTCATGGAAAAAATGAGCTAATCAGTTGAATTAGGAAGTGTGGATGCAAAAACCTGCAGGAAATTGGAAAGTCATTGTGAGACTTATCATCTATATGAAGCAGTGATAGACAGACAGGCATAGTGAGATCTGCTTTTACCGCATGGAACTGGGAAAGATAATTAAAAGATACAAAAGCAAATGATTTCCCAAAGGGTCTGTCTAAAGACATGATTCTCAGTTTTAGGAGTCCGAAATGATTTAGCTCAAGCGCTTTTACAGTGATCTCTCTCTCTTTTTTTTTTTTTTACCTCTGAAACTTTCCATTCACAAATACGGCAGTTTTAATTTGAAGGAAAAAAATGACTTAGACATTTGTTTAATTTTACAAGTAAATGATCCTATAAATGCCGTTGAGTATTTCTATTATGTCCCTTAATGAAAATTTCTGAATAGGTATTGCTCTAGAAATCTCCCCGTTTCTCCATGTTTTATGGATCATTTTCAACTTTTAAAGTATTTTTTTAACTACTGAAATATAGCTGAGTTTCTCACAGATTTTATTGTATTAAGTCATAATGATGTACATGATTGCATTTATGGGGTATAATGTGCTGATTTGATGTACAATTTGGAATGCTTCCAGCAAACTGGTTAAGTTAACCTTCACCTCACTTATTTGTGGGGTTAAGACATTTATACTTTACTCTTAATAATGTGCACGCTAGGTGTTTCTCACAGATTTTAGAAGTTTCCAGATCTTTACCCCTGCCAGGGTTCAGGGAACCATTTTGCCTCTGATTTTATCCTAAGTAGTAAAGACAAGTGAGAGAATTTTAGTTTCATAATTGTGTCATATCTCTTCCTTTTGAATTATGCTGAATAAAACAACTTTAGTTAGGGAAATTTCATGGGCGAACACAGGTTGTATCAGTTGATAAGAGCTGGGGAAAACTGGCTTTTATTTATTAATACTTTGCTGGGGAAGCTTCACGAGGACCTCGTCTAAGTCTACCATCGTATACTAAAGGGTTTCTTTGCTTAACCTTACTGGTCCTTTACTGTATTCTATGTCATTGTTCTATCACAGTCTCCTTAGCTCATAAAAACTAACCCTGTTCTCACTTCTCTTAGGAGATAACTCTATTTTCTGGGTAGAATTCTTCTGATAAAACTCCAGATCTTCCTTCTTGTACGAATCAAAATCTTCATTCATGGCCACCTGCCTACTGTATGTTCTATTTTCCTCCCTCCATTTCTCAGATGGAGACGTGCTCCCGCCTGCCGTGGACCTCCACACCATGGTTATCCTCCACTCTGTTCCCACCACGAATCCCTTTTTCTTTATTTCTTCATTTCGCTCCATTAGTATATGCATTTTCAATTTTCTCCTACTCTACATTGGTTCTCTCTTAAAACTGCCCTGTCCTTCCCTCCCCCTTGTCATCGAAATGTTCAGACAAGTATTACCAGTTTCTCCCATTTTTACAAATATAATTAATTGCTTTATACATTTTCCCCATCACAGCTATTCATTCTCCACTCATTATAGTTTATTGAAACTGTCTTTGCAAACATTTCCAGTGCTCTTTTGTTAATTGTAAATTGATCATGTAATATTAGATATGACTTCCTGAAATGCTGGACACTGCTGGGCACCTTCCACCTCGATGCTTAAAACTCTCTCTCTCTGTGTCTCTCTCTCACTGTCTCTCTCTCTCTGCCTCTCTGTCTCTCTCTCTCTCTCTCCCTCTGTCTCTCTCTGTCTCTGTGTCTCTCTGTCTCTGTCTCTCTGTCTCTGTCTCTTTCTCTCTCTGTTTCGTTCTCTCTCTGTCTCTCTGTCTTTCTGTCTCTGTCTTTCTCTCTGTCTCTGTCTCCTTCTCTCTCTGTCTCTCTCTCTCTGCCTCTCTCTCTTTGTCTCTCTGTCTCTGTTTCTCTCTCTGTCCCTCTCTTTCTTTGTCTCTCTCTGTCTGTCTCTCTCTGTCTCTCTTTTCCTCTCTGTCTCTGCCTCTCTCTCCCTCTGTCTCTCTCTGTCTCTCTCTTTATTTCTCTGTCTCTCTCTCTCTGTGTCTCTCTGTCTCTCTATCTCTGTCTCTCTCTGTGTCTCTCTGTCTCTCTCTGTCTCTGTCTCTCTCTGTCTTTCTCTCTTTCTCTCTTTCTCTGTCTCTCTCTGTGTCTCTCTCTCTGTCTCTCTCTGTCTCTGTCTCTGTGTCTCTCTGTATCTCTCTTTCTCTCTGTCATTCTCTGTCTCTCTCTGTGTCTCTCTCTCTGTCTCTCTGTCTCTCTCTCTGTCTCTCTATCTGTGTGTCTCTGTCTCTCTCTCTGTCTCTTTCTCTCTCTGTCTCTCTCTCTGTGTCTCTCTGTGTCTTTCTCTGTGTCTCTCTCTCTCTGTGTCTCTCTGTCTCTCACTGTCTGTCTCTCTTTCTCTCTCTGTCTCTCTCTGTGTGTCTCTCTGTTTCTCTCTCTCTGTCTCTGTCTCTCTCTCTCTCTGTCTCTCTGTCTGTTTCTTTCTCTCTCTGTCTCTCTCTCTGTCTCTCTCTCTCTGTCTCTCTCTGTGTCTCTCTCTGTCTCTCTGTGTCTCTCTATCTCTCTCTCTGCCTCTCTCTCTGTGTCTCTCTCTGTCTCTCTCTGTGTCTCTCTCTGTCTCTCTGTGTCTCTCTGTCTCTGTCTCTCTCTCTGTATCTCTCTCTCTGTGTCTCTCTGTCTCTGTTTCTTTCTCTCTCTCTGTGTGTGTCTCTCTGTGTCTCTCTGTCTCTCTCTCTGTCTGTCTCTCTCTCTCTGTCTCTGTGTCTCTCTGTCTCTTTCTCTGCCTCTCTCTCTGTGTGTCTCTCTGTCTCTTTCTCTCTCTCTGTGTCTCTCTGTCTCTGTCTCTTTCTCTCTCTGTTTCGTTCTCTCTCTCTCTCTCTCTCTCCTTTCTCCCTTTCACTCTCTTGCTATCTGAGCATAGCTATCTCTTTCTTGGTTCACTGAATCTTGACTTGCTTGAATCGCAGAGTTTCACATCCTTTCTTCTTTCTACCCAGCCTCCTCTTTGATTTTAACACTTTTGCGGTTTCTACATTTTCTTTCAGTACCAGGCATTCAATACCATATTTGTTCTTTACTTAGCTCAAGGATTGTTGTGATAATTGCATGGGAAAATATAAGGAAAATAATGGCCACAGTCTGTGAGTCTGCAGACTCCTAAGATGTGAGCAGCTGTCTCCAACTCCTCTCCTAATCTAGATCTAATATTCCTTTATATGTGAATGGTACTTGACTTGTCCATGTAAGTCCTTTAATTTTCTCTAAGGAAAAATAGATTTCAGAGATGAAGTTGGCTCAGTGCCTATAACACAGTGGTTATGGCACCAGTCACATACTCTGAGACTGGCGGGTTCAAACCTGGCCCAGGACAGCTAAACAACAATAACAGCTGCAACAAAAAAATAACCTGGCGCCCGGGCCGGCCAAACAACAATGACAGCTGCAACCAAAAAAAATGGCCAGGCATTGTGGCGGGCGCCTGTAGTCCCAGCTACTTGGGAGGCTAAGGCAGGAGACTCGCTTGAACCCAGGAGTTGGAGGTTGCTGTGAGCGTGATGCTATGGCACTCTACCCAGGGGGATAGCTTGAGGCTCTGTCTCAAAAAAAAATAATAACCTGGCCTTGTGGCAGGTGCCTGTAGTCCTAGCTACTTGGGAGGCTGAGGCAAGAGAATAAAAAAAAAAAAAGAGAGATGGAGCTAGTTGTAGATGACGTAAAATAAATGTTTATTTCCTTAAAAATTTTTGAATTAAACATTGATGAATTGAGTGTTTGAAAGCAGAATGCAGAGAGTAAAAGCAATGAAAAAATATAGTGCAGCCTACAACTAAACTTGCCAGTTCTGTTTACGTGTAATGCAATCATGTGGAAAAGCTTTTAAAATAAGCACACTGATACATTCGCCACAAATTAGTCCGTCAACTGAATTCTTAGGGGAACTTCTCAGAATCCGTTTTGTCTGGTTTAATTAAATAATTTGAAAGTACACAGTCTTCTGTGAAGGGTGAACACACTATTAGGATGTAATCTATTTCTCTTTGCCCTTTCTTTTATTATGCCTTTTTTATGATTTTTCCAATTGGATTTTTCCAAATTTTTCCAATTTCCTGGTATTATAACAAGAACACCAGGCAAGAAGGAAAGACTCTATTGTATTTTCTTGCATCTACATAATCTGGCCTCACTTTTTTAGAATAATGGCTTGGAAAATGCACTGAGTGTTAACAATCCAATAGCTGCCCATGTGAGGCCATTCAGAAAGGCATAAAATTTCCATACATTTTTTTTACGTATGTATTTATATTTACAATATTGTCTTTAATTCTTTCATGTTTATTTATATTTGTTATTAGTACAAGAACATAAGAAACATCAGACCGGATGTTCTCTGTGTTCTATACGCATATTTTCTGCCACTAGTCCCTCGATTCTTTCAACAAGTTACAGCAATTCTTTAAAATATAAGTTTTAAACACAGTACATTGACCATTACATACATTCTTTTTTTCTTATGGAGAAGGGTTTAGTATCATCATAGCTCTCTACAACCT
Organism: Galago senegalensis; assembly: GCA_963575145.1. Lineage (NCBI taxonomy): Eukaryota > Metazoa > Chordata > Mammalia > Primates > Galagidae > Galago > Galago senegalensis. Next base: position 63,021 of record CAUYTI010102664.1, read on the forward strand.
CAAACTTCTGGACTCAAGCCATCTTCCTGCCTTTGCCTCCTGAGATGCTGGGACTGTAGGTATTTGCCGCCACACCTGACTATTTTTTTTTTCTTTTTTTACTTTTTATAGAGACAGAGCATTACTGTTGACGGTCCCAAACTTGTGGTAGTGAGCAATTTTTCTGCCTCAGCCTCCCAACATGCTGGGATTATAGGATGACCCAATGCACCCAGCTCAAATTATACATATTTTGCCTCTAACTTTTGTAGATACCATTTGGTCCAGATAACTGAAAATTTGCTCACATTCTTCCTTCATAGAAACTTACGTGGATTCACTGTTTCTGCAAGATGAGGCCAAGGCTCCAGCCACCTCTCACTCAGATCCGCCTCTCTCTGTGGCCTCATTCCCGCCCCTAACTCTGCCTCCTCCCACTTCTTGCTCCAAATCCAATTGCTAAACTCTTTATAGTCACCTGTTATATTCCACATTTTTGTTGTCCCCAGGGAGACTTTATTAAGACCATTTATTCTTCCTTGTTCACGCCCAAAGGACTAGTTCCTCCTTTTTGTAGGATTATCAGATCTTGTACTTTCTCTAATTGAAAATATAATACAAAGTGACTAAATGTGAAAAGGCATTTATTGTGGTAAGACATACGTAACATAAAATTTATCGTTTTAAGCATTTTTAAGCTTAACATTCAAGTCTCATTCAGTGGCAGTAAGCACATTCACATTGTCATGCAACTATTACCCCCATCTGTTTTTAGAACTTTATTCCTCTTCCCAAACTGACATTATGCATGCATTAAATACTTTACTAGTTTTCTTTGTTTGCTTGTTTTTAAGACAGGGTTTTGCAATGTTGCTCAAGCTGTTCTCAAACTTCTGGATGCAAGTGAGCCTCCTGCCCCACCCTCCTGAGTAGCTGGGACTTCAGAGTCACACTACTGTCTCCTATTTATGATTACTTTAAAAAAAAATCCTTTTATTACTCTTTTTTAACAAACAGCCCCAGAGATAGGGGACCAGGGAAAGGGGGAGGAGGGGAAGTGAGGCCCCCGCCCCACAACCCCTCCCTATGATTACTTTCTAACATATCTTTCTCCCATACCAGTCTGATAGCAGAACTAAATCTTCATTATATGAGCATGACTAATCTATGTATATACCTAGTGCTAAATGCAATGCCTGGCAAACATAAGATGCCCAATAAGCATGTGTTGAACTAAAGTCTATGATCACAGTCCCATATCAGATCATTACATTAGCCAGCCACAGCAAATTGTGCCAACTTTCCAGCTCTATGCCAGCTGAACCTCACAACCACCCCCCAAAAAAGCATGACAAGGCAAAACAAAAAATAGCAAAAGCGTACTTTCAGTGGTTTCCACTTTGCCAAAGACAAAAAAATGAAAAAAAAAATTTTAGTGCTTTCTCTTCTCATGATAATGAAATTTAAAATTTTAGCCTGGTGTTCAGGCTGCTTCTTATCTGTTCCTGCCAACCTCTTCACTCTTCTTTACTTTTCATATCCTAACTCTAACCAACACGTCATTCATTATTTTTGGAATTGGCAGTTTCGGGTTTTCTTTATCAGACTCTCTGCTCAATCGGAAAGGTTTCCTGCAATTCTGAAGTCAGATCCTAGCCTTCTTTCAGAGGTAGGCTTACATGCTGTCTACGGTGAAGCTCCTCCAATGCTTCGGCCCAGACCAGACACCGTTCTTCTCTCTTACCTTTTGCATTTAGTGCCTCTGCTTTGGTTTTATTTCATTTTGCACTAAATTCTATCCAGCTACATGTTTATACGTCTGTCTCCATGGGTGAACAGGCCACATGGAAAGGTGCATAAAGCCTCGCTTATTTTATTTCCACTTCTTTCCTTCAGAAACGGTCAACATTTTCTGCAGATGGTAGGTGCTAATAATTACATATGGAATGAACAAACACTTGGTTCATTTAATACATATGATCGACATAGTGCTGTTAGTAGAGCATTTTTAATGTTCTGCAAGCTATCCACTAAGGGAATAGTGAAGGAACAACGTGAAAACACGTCACAGTGAACTGTACCTAATGCAGTTGGATAAATAAAGACTGACCACGAGGTTCATATCATGGTACGGAGTGAAATAAATACAAAAGAGAAAGAGAGTCTATTTTCTCAGGAAACTAATGACTTAGGCTTAGACAAATAGGTAATTAATCCTAATACTTGTTGAATAGCTATAATACATGCTGAAGCAAGAGCTTTAGAAATTAAAAGGAGCAATGACTACTGGCAGAGAAATCATAAAAAATTTCATTAAAAAGGTGATGTCTGAACTTGAGTTTTAAAATGGGGAAGTATAATTTCAATGGGTGGGTTGGTGTTGTGGAGGCATTCCAGGAGAATCTTTGTCACATGTGGGATTTAGAATCAGGAAAAACTTTAGCTGCTTAAAAAAAAAAACAAAAAACCAATGCATGCTATAATTTAACAATACCTTAGATTGACTCAGTCAAGGCAACAGGGGAGTAGGAATTACAGTTGAATTTGTAGGTTAGGACCACTGGGGTTTTCTGATGGATGGTATGTTACAGCTCTATGTAATATGTATGATTATATTATTAACATGCATTAAAAGGAAATATTACATAGTGTCATTAATATGATAATATGGTATATATCATATTGTATATAATCTAGATCAGAATATATCAGAATGTATTATAAGAATAATATAATTAAGGCTTTGCCTAGCAAGTTTAATTTGCAAAACTATATATCAGAAATGGGGAGGAGATCAGAACAGATATAAATGTAATAATATCCAGGTGGTAATTAATGAAAGTCTGAACTACTGCAGTTTTGACATACATGGAAAAAGATGAGAACAAATGAATGTGGGGAACTTGGTAGATACTGTTACATATGAATTGAAGGCAAAAGTGTGAATACACTTTCCTGAGGGCCAAGTGTGAATACAAATTGAAAGATAACCACATATTCAAGTAAGAGAGAATAGTGGTAGATTAGGAGAAATGATCTTTCTGGTTTCATCTCTAAAATAATTGCAGTACCCGATTTCCAGTATTATTGTTCAGTAATCGATATTTAGATTAAGCACAGTGTGATTTAAGGCACTCAGTAAATATTAACTATTATTCTTATTAAGTAGTCAAGGAAATTATCTATACTAATGTCACTATGGAACATTACATTTCACTTTAAAATATCTGTATTATTTTGTTTATAAGAAAAATGAAAAGTATATATTATACTATATATATGTGCATATATGTAGCATATAATATATAGTATACTGGCAACAGTAGAAACAACTGTTTAGTATTTATACCTGAAACTTTTTTCAGTTCCTACAATAATGTATATTTTTATATTTGTAAAAAACGTATATCATTCTATACGACTTAATCTTTTTCACACTGAAGAATATTTTGGAGTTTTTTCCAGAAAAGAAGACGTAGTAGTTTTATGTTCTTTTCAATGAGGCTACTTATTTTATTACATGAATGTACCATGTAAAATATTAGGGGCCGTAGAGGAAACCAGGTGGAGATTCAGAGCCACCACAGCATGTGGTGCTTTTAAGGTAAATAAGAAAATGTGAGGGTTATGACCCTCTCTTGCATATCTAGATTCACAAACTCCGAACTGAATTTCATTTTCTGCCCACAGAACCTCCCCTGCCACTTTGCCCCCTGCTGGACACTTGTGGCAGAGCATAATCTATATAGCCATTAGCAAAGCTAGGGAAGGTTGAACTGTTTCATAGAGCTCAGGAGATTGTAAACCTCAAGCTCTGTAGGTTGGTTTCTTTTCCACAGATGTCAGAGCTGAAGCCTTGGATGACTCAGTATAAGTAAAGAGTAAATGAGGGCCCCGTGGGATACATTATATAAGGAAAGATGATGAAGGGTGAGAACTCCAAAGGCATCAGTGAGAATGGGACAAGGGGAGAGAGCGAGAGACATAAGAGATATATAAATGATAAAACAAACTCTATGAAAATCATGATGATATAATGAACTTTATCATCTTTTCAGGTTCTACATATGCATGTGTATGTCTGAGTATTTTGAAATATCCCTCACGATCTAAACCTCTTGTAAGCATTCCAATTTGTACAGAAAATCAGCACATTGAACCCACAAAGGCGTACCTGTATTCATGATCTAGGTGTATATGACTTGATAAAAGGGAAAAAAAAGAAAAGAAAAAAATCAAGTTCTTATTGATGTCTTAAAAGAGACGAAAAGATGAAAATAAATGGTTCAAAAAGTGAAAAAAAAAACCTCTGAAAATTTGCTTTTTCTTTTAGAAAATATTTTCTTCAGTTATTTACTTTAATACTAAAGCTTCAGCTAGCTCTTCTTTCTAAAGCTACCAATAGTAGAAATTCGTCTAAACTTTTATTATGAGATTATCAATCAATACGTGGTACTTTACTTACAGAGATTTCTTTATTTTTATTTTCTTTTCTTTTTTTTTTTTTTTTTTTTTGAGTCTTACTTTGTCACTCTGGGTACAGTGTCATGGTGTCATAGCTCACAGAAACCTCATACTCTTGGGCTTAAGCCTCCCAAGTAGCTGAGACTACAGGCACCTGCCACAACACCTGCCTATGTTTAGAGATGGGGTCTCCCTCTTGATCAGGCTGGTCTCAAACTCCTTAGCTCAGGCGATCCTCCTGCCTCTGCATCCCAGAGTGCTGGGATTACAAGTGGAAGCCACTGCCCCAGCTACTTACAGAGATTTCTTATACCCAATGCTGCAATGATAGAGAATCAAGAACTCAAACTGTGTTTTCTGACTTTTTCTGGTATTTTATGTTGAAGTATCAATTGTATTATAATTGTATTATAATTGATTTCTTTGTACTTCTCTCTTAAACGAGTCACTAATTATTTTTAAGCAATTTAATGTTAGAAAACTAAGGTTACTTTTTTTTTTTTTGCTTGGCCTGTGAATTTCTAAATAGGGAGTCTGGTTAAGCCACATAGACATTAATTATAATCAACCACAGAAAGAAAATGTATTGAAATTAATAATGAGCACAACTACCTGCACAAATAATTTTGGCTTATACAAATTATTTAAACAAAAATAAACAAACAAAAAAATTCAGCCTAGGCAGGTGGATTGCCCTGAGCTCACGGGTTTGAGATCAGCCTGAACAAGAGTGAGACCCCATCTCAAAAAATAACTGGGCATTGTGGTGGGCACCTATAGTCCCAGCTACTCAGGAGGCTGAGGCAAGAGGATCACTCAAGCCCAAGAGTTTGAGGTTGCTGTGAGCTATGACACTACAGTACTCTACTGAGAGTGACAAAGTGAGACTATGTCTCAAAAACAAACAAACAAACAAATCAGAAGCCTGCAGCAGATATAGAGGAATGTTAATGATCAAAATTTAGTATATGTATGTAAAATCCATCAAATTTACCATACTGCCTATGGGAGACTACAGTCATATTTGAGGGCTAAAATCATATTCTAGAAATCAGTTGTAAACCTTTCCTTTACTTTTGTTAAGTGTTTCCTCATTTTATATATAATTGAACCATTTAGTTACTATTTCTGGAGCAAACTTTTGGACCCTCACTTGAACCTACTAGACATCTTTATTTCAGCATAAACTCTTCACTCAGGTGGTCTCATTACAACTTTTTTTGATGACAAATAGAGATTCTATCACAGCCATAGTAAGCAACGCTTTTATGTTAGCTGTCACCAAATCTTTTATGAGTTTACCCTTACCAACACAATTTTGAAGGATGCATCCAAGATAAAGGTATATTGTAATATATATTACAAGTCAAAATTAACAATGATGCAATACAAAATGAATACTCGCTTTGTACGGAGTGGATAATTGACTCCACTTCAAAAAAGACTTCTCATCATTACCCATTATTGCAAAGGTTATTTTCTTCTTTCTTCCTTTTGATTTTCAAAGCATCCAGTTTAAGAAACTAAATGTTGTCACCAGAAAGCTTTCTTTTCTGTTTTTTTTTTTTTAGTGGCTATCACCATTTATGGTTTTAACACTGCTAGCTTTTAATTCACATGGAACTTAGCCATCTCTTAATTGAAAGTCCATTAGTTCTGAAGTTAAAAATTGTTAATGCTGGAAAAAACAAAAGCACATATAAAACCATTGAATTAACCTAGCTTATTTTAAGGAACAGAGGGGTTTTTTGCTGATAAGATTTTCTGAGTGGCTTGAAAATAAATGTGCATTTATTTGTGTGCACAGCGTGTAGGTAAATGTTATCTTGTTAGAAACCCCTTTATAAGACTTACTACTGATATTAGCCTCCCACATCATTAAAAAATTATTTTTATTTATTTATTTTTATTTATGCATAAGGGATATACATAGTTTTAGGATACATGTGATAATTTGATATATTCATATAAAGATTAAACCAAGGGATTTAGGATATCCATCACCTCAAATGTTTGCCTTTAATTTATTCCAGAAACATCAGAATTATTTTCTTCTAGCTATTTTGGAATGTAAAATAGGAGGATGTTTACTACAATCGCTCTACGAATCTATTGAACATCAGACCTTATTTCTTCTAATGGTATATTTACACTCCTTCATCGACCTCTCATCTCCTCCTCCCCCACCCTTGATTACTTAAAAATATGAATATTTTTCTGAATTAATTTAATATGCCCACTACAAAGCTTCTGAGGGGCCTGGAATAGCCTTGTAAACATCACAGAGAGAGAGAGAAGATGGGGATAAGAATATTTTAGTGGCTAACACAGATTTAATTTCTTGTGTGTGTCTGTGTGTATCAGATCTGACTAAGTTCATATGGGCACTAAAAACTTGAGAGAAGTAAAATTTTCTAAAGAGAAAAATAACTCTCTAAATCTCAAAGAGGCGATTTAAAATACTTTCTCAGAGTTGAGAATGACAGCAAAAGCAGTGGATTCAATGATGTCACTGCCATGGACACAAGGTTTTTAGGGGATAGGCGTAAGCAGGGTATGAGGGGACACACACACACCAACATATCTCCCAAAGGTCAACTTTTATCTGTAACATATTCTTAACAGATACTTGACATATTTTTCGATTCTGGAGCTGAGTGTTCACTCCTGAAAGGACTGTCATCCTGACTGTCATCTTTCTGAATCCCCGTCCCACTGGCACACCTGTCACTGGCTCTCGATTGTTTGTCTTTGGTCGCCTAGTGATGGATACAAATCACCAAAAATCAGAACACAAGACTCTGACAACTGGCTTCCACAGGCCTTGGTCAGGGGCATACTGGGAATGTGGTTTACTTTCGTGACAGTTTTAATGAGAGTGATGTGAGACACGAGGGATGTGATGTGGGCAACATTGCACCTCAAAAGAGGAGAAAGTGCGGTGTGTTACCTCCTGATTAGCCGCAGCTAGTTCTTCTTCCAGTGCAGAGACTCTTTCTAAAGAAACCCTCAGTCGCTCCCTTACCTAGAAGAAAAATCAAAATATGTGCAGTAATAGTCATCCCATAAATATTCAACTGTGCCAAGTCCGTCATTAACATCCCCAGAGACAGTTCACTTGGCAAATCATTAAGGTATTGATAGGTCTAGGTGCTCAGAGTAACAAACTTGGCAGGAACACTGTTAGTCCATTGTCACCTCACGTTATCACTCTACCAAGGATTTCCTTTTTAGCAAATCCTTTTGGTGGTTCACAGAGAGAACTTTTGGATGAAGCTGAGGATTGATTTGTCTTGTCCTGAATTCCCATTCATAGTCAACGGAGATAAAATTCAACAGCATATCATGAATTCGTTGTATGGTTTCCATACGGGTTACGTATGCAAAATTAGCAAGGAAAAACCTCGTTTTCTCTACTGCTCTAGAAGAACAAGGGAATTTTAATTTGACATTGAGGATCTAACTTCAAAAATAATTTTTCTTCGAACCTGAAAAAATCTTCATGGTTCCCGCTTTACATTAATTAGATGTCTGTGTTGCTTTTGAGGTATTGCAAAGTTCTTAGTTATTTTATAAATCTCGACGAGTTTTCTAGTATCAAACGTTAAACCATTATATCATGTCAAACTAAAAACTGACCATTTTAGGTGAAAAGTAATGGTGACTTATACATGTTTCGTACATAAACGAAACTCAGTGTTTCTTTGATTCTAACTTTCTTAGAGTTTCTAAAATTGTTTTAGTGCTTACACATTTAGATCTGTAGATACGCTTTGCATGATTTATCAATATATTAACGTCTAAAGAAATAAATTTTCTGGAATTAAAATGAATGACTATGGCAGTTTAATTGTCTTAAAAAATTTGACAAACTGTATAGCTTTAACTTACGATATAATTGATGGTGAGTTTTTGATTATTTATAAAGTAATACATATTTTCCATGGAACTGCTATGTATTTGTGCAGTGAATATGTCTTTTAATGTTTACTTATATTTCCATATGCTTTAATTTTGTTAACTCATTGACAGTGTATTTAAATTGATGGTATCTTTCCCTTCTAATAATATTTAACTGGGGGTGTCAATTAAATATATGTCAAATATGAAAGCCCAGATACATAAAAAAGATAATGTTGAAGTTACAACATTATTTCCTAGTTAGCAAACTAACCAAAGGCCAGCAATGTCCCATGAAGCTAGAATCTAGTTAGAAATTTTAAAAATTCTCAATCATGTGTGGGTACCGTATTGTAGCATGTACATTCAGGTGACTTCTGAAATACCTTCTGAGTCAGTAAGAAAAATATCCAAGAAGGGTTTTAACATTATTGGATTTCATTCTGCTCAAATTCCCTGAAAAGTAGCCATATACCCAGAATGGACATTTGATATCAAAACCAGTTGCACGGGAGCCTTCAGGACATTTAGTGACACCAGGTCAACTGGCAACTACCTATCCTGTTAGACAGATATCTGCTAGTTTATAAAAGTGCATAAAATTAATTCTGACTAATAAGCAACAGATACATAGAAGGGACACTGATGATTTGACTTGGGCCTAGACAGATTAAAAGAAGCAAATAGCTGAAACCATAAAAGTGGTGTCACAGCTCACAGCAACCTCAAACTCTAGGTCTCAAGATTTCCTTTTGTCTCAGCCTCCCATGTAGCTGGGACTACAGGTGCCTGCTACAATATCCAGCTAGTTTTTCTATTTGTAGAGATGGGACTCTCTTTGCTCAGGCTGGTCTGGAACTCCTGTGCTTAGGCAATCCACCCACTTCAGCCTCTCTGAGTGCTCTGATCATAGGCATGAGCCACTGCCCCAGCCTATTGAACCACCTTCAATCATCTATTGTCTGTGCAGTCTTTAAGATAAGAGATATTAAGTGCTTATTTATGGAACTACAGTGTAACTTTCAAATATGTTATCTTTACACATCTGGAATTGTTGATTTCTAATTTCATCTGTTACATCTATTTTCTTCACAGTGGTATAAAAGTATTTAGAGAAGTTTTTGGGTTTTTTGTTTGTCTGTTTTTCCTAAAAGGTGTTTCAAAGCTACCAAGATTTTATCCTAAAAAAGACAAATGCGTTGCAGAGTAGAGGACCTTTGATAGAAGACATACACATTCCATACTCAAATTAAGGTATGGTAGGACTTCATTGTGGGAATTATCTTTCCTGTAATATAAAATGTCTGTGAGGAAAACACAGATCAGAAGTTTAATCCAGTTTTGACACTGGATTATTTGAGCATGGAAATAAATTTTTTTTAGTTCATATTTTCCATGCATGTCCAATATATTTTTTAATAGTCAATTTCTGGTTCACATTTTCAATTCACGGCCAACATATATTTTTTAATAGTCAATGATTTTTGAGTAATTGCAAAATGCATGGATATTTCCCATTTCCCCCGGTTCATGGAATTGGTGATATACTGTAGGGTGATGACAGAACTCCTGTTGGTCTTAGCTAATTATAAAAATCCACCTTGCAACTCAGTGGCTATAGAAACAAGTGGATATCTATAATGAAGACCTCCAGTCACTGCAACTAACTACACCTATCCTCAATCTTTTATGCTTTATTTAGTTCTTCTAACCCATGTATTCTAACCCATCTATGGTAAAGTTAGTAGTTTCTTGACCCCAAGATATTGTTAATTGCATCTTCTTCTGATCTTCAAATATATTGTATATTTATCCACATACCTCCCCAATGCAGTGAGAATCTATGAGCTATTTGTAGTTTGGGAAATTGTGAAGGCACAAAGGCACATATTAGCCCCTCAATAACTCAATTAAATAGTATGTAAAACAAGCATCTCAATAATGATACCAAAATATATACTTGGTTGGAAAGTTTTATCAGATGTTGAAATATAGTCAGATTAATAACATTCCTAAACATTCCCTGGGAATTTGCCATATGCTAAGCACCGTTTGAAAACTTTTCATGTCAGATCATATATAATCCTCATGACAACTCTGAGGTAGGTATTATTATTATCTTAAATCCAAAGAAGCAGAAATAGATGCTTAGAGAAGTTAGGTCACTTGTCCAGTTCTGTCCAACTCCAGAGCCCAAGGTCATAACATTTTTAGTTGATAATAAGTTCAGTTGACCCTAAACTCACCAATGTACAAGGCACTTCCAGTGAGTTCATAAATATGATTATAGCTCCCAGGGTCACATTTTGGGAAGCTTCATTTAGATTTGCTAAGCTTACTAAATCTCTACGTAGTAAATCATTTCTAGATGAAGTTGTATAATGACCATTTTCTTCCTAAGTGTACTCACTCTGTTAGGTTATTTGTCAAGTACTATTTATTGCCTTCTGTTCTCATAAAGAATCTTTCTTTTACAAAGGCATTTGTCATATGAGTGTTGTGGAATGCTTATAGGGAATATTTCAGACCACATATTTCCTAGTACCTTTATTTAAGCCATTCAAAACACTTACGTTTTTGTCAACTGGGCTAGTCTCTTTTTACAGTTCTGGGTTACTGTACATGTTGTTCCTACTGTCTGGAGTTATCGTTCTCTGCTTAACAAGTCCTTATTGATTTTCTAAAACCCAGATCAAATGCCACCCCCTCTTGAAGTCATTCTTATTTTCTCATCACTCAGACAGAACTAGTCACAGCTTTTCCTGTATTATATTTTAAACATTTCATTTTAGCATTGCCTATCACTGATATGTGAATCTCTAGTACTATGAACTCTTCAATCATAAGGAGAATGTCTCATTTATCTTTCTGTTTCAAATAGCTTCCAGGGAGTTTGGCAGATACTAAATATTCTAGAAATATAAAGTCTTGCAAATCCTTAGCCATGCACTTGTGTAACAAGTGAGATAATCTAATATGAAATGAAACATTAAATACACTAAATGATTACTCAATATTGTTTTAGCATGGATTTTTATATGATATTCACTTCTACTTTATTCAAAATTATTCATAAACTCGTTGCCTCTCATTACTAAAATGAAAAATGAAACAATTTTTTCTTAATAATCTAGAAGATAGAATTTTACTTATCTTACGTACACACTTCACGTAATTCTTTGTGCAAAGAACATCTGAAAGGCTGATGATAAAAATACATGTATATAAATATTAAATAGAATAAAAATGTCTGCATGCTCAAAAATAGATATAACTGAGCAATAATCCATAGTGTGGATTTTAACGCTTAGAACTTGTCAGATACTTTACAATGAAGTGTCCTAGTTTCTACTCAGCTAAGTCCTAAAGCTTTATTAATTTCTAAACGTTCAGCCTTTGAAATTTCACAAAATTGAAGTCATGTCATAAGTCTTTCTAATCTCCAAAGGATATTATCATAATTTTAGTTTACATATGTGAGTAGACTTATCTAAGTAATAGCTCGGAGAAGCTTATAGCTACTTCCATAAAAATCTACAAAGCAGGTTTTTCTACTAATATCTTATGCTGCTTCATGCAGAGACTCTTCAAATTTACATTTAAAAATAAGATATTAGAGACCTAAAAGAATTGGATGCTATTAACATAAATGTCTAAAAATTAAAGTACACCCAATTTGCATCTAAAAATGTGTGTCATTTTCTGTTAGTGGTTCCTTATTTTGACATCTATAAACATGTATTTCAGAGAGAAAGAGGGAAGAAGACAGAGAGTGAGGGAGAGACTGAATGACTATATTAAACAATATTAAATTTCAAATGGCCATCTGAACTAGGGCCATAATGTATCATAATCGAAGTCTAATTCTGGTGCGCCATAGATTTAGTGGTAAAGAAAATGAAGATGATTGTGAGCATTATTATGATATATACACAGTAATCCATTTTCATTTTTAAAAATAATTTCTCATATAACTCAGTGTGTGCCTCTGAAGTGACTTACTTCAGGAGTCAGATGAGTCAGTTGATGACAACAAAGAGCTCAAAGCTGATGACAAAAGTACAGTGAAGCTTGAAATCTTTTGTCCATACTATACCTTTTCATCCAAGGCCTTGTGGTGCTCAAACAAAGATTTCAGTGCCTTGAGAACCTCGACTTCACTAGAGACTCCCGAGGGAGACTGGGCTTGCCGTTTTACCACTGTCATCCTCAGTGACCGTTCATGTCGTGACACAAGGCACTCCAAATGCTCCAGTAATAGCTGTTGGGTTTAAGAGAAAAGCGAGGTTATCTTCCCTCTCCCTTAAAATACGATAGTTTTACATAGTATCTAATAATAATCTTAGCTTATACAATAAGTAACATCAAAGAAGAATCAACATGTTTAGACCATATTTCATAAAATACATTAAAGATAAATTGCATTTCACTCCTATAACAAGTTGCCGAATTTAAAAAATAATGCAAATTTTATGCGTTGCTTTAGCAAGTTTAACAATTTCGGTATGGACTCAGTAGAAATAGAACACTTGACAAAATATGTCTGATCCAGTATGATAATTATTAAAGAACATTGCATGGAAATTTTTAAGAGTGTGATGTTGAAAGTAAAATTTATTTCTTTTTATTTGGCCATTACAAATTTTTGAAGTGAAGAAAATGGGCCTATTTGTCATAATTTTGCTTTAAATTAAATAATCACATGATTCTATTTGTATTTAATCTTTAGGTTATATTATAGAAAAATATATGCCAATGATTGAACACAGTCACTCTGTATCTCAATTCTCAATAATCATTTAGGAAAGGAAGTTGAGGGCATACTATTTAAACTATCTATACTAGACCTTTGTTCCCCTAGAACAGCCTCTATTTAATCTTTAGGTTATATTATAGAAAAATATATGCAAATGATTGAACATAGTCACTCTGTATCTCAATTGAGGGCATACTATTTAAACTATCTAGACTAGACCTTTGTTCCCCTAGAACAGCCTCTGAGGCCATGAAGGTGAACCAAACTTCCTGGGAACAGTTTCCCAGCTGTCCCAATCTTTATACTCTAACTTTGCTAGTAATGCTTTGATTTGAAATATTTTGTGAATTGGGATTTCACATATTTTCACTGGATCAGGGAGTTCTTCTGCTAAGAACAAAGAGACATGAGAAGAAAAACAGGAACTTCTGGGTTATTACCCGTTGTTAGAATTTCACTAGGGACTGCTGAAGAACCACACACAACTGCTGAGTTTTACAGGAGAGCTCTTCAGGAGAGTAGTAAGAAGCAAAGACTAACAAATAGGGTCTATTTATGCAAAATGAGGGAGAAAACAAAATAGAAATTACCCAAACGAAAGAAAAACATAGCAAAAATGATATTAGAGGTGGAAAGAACTAAAGAAGCAATTTTCTTTTTCTTCATTTTTTTTAAGCTTTCACTGTAATGACAAATTTTGGTTTTTACTGTATCACTATTACATTTAGTGTCACACATTAGTATCACATTTCTTAGTATTTAATAAGTTACTTTCTTTACATTCACTGTCACTAATTATGGTTTAAAGTACCAGAAAAATTCATTGCTGTTGTCTCAAAGAACACCAATATCTGAGACCCTAAACATAGTATATTTCAGTAGATAGGAGTTACATTTAAGGATCAAAGTAATATAAATAATTTTTCAGGATGAAGTTTGCACAATGTTTTCAAGGAAACTTCTCTTATTTAGCCAATCTCTAATTATATTTATGGTATTCTAGCTCTTGACTTCTCCAGACACAGGTGTCCATTGGTTGAATCTGAGCTATTTATTTCATAGGTTACAGGAATTTGCCTGAACCTCACCCTGCCTGTTTTTCCAGCCTCACCTCATATCGGTTTTTCCCTGACAACTACATTCCCAGCACACCAGCAGCCACCACACCAGCACCGCCTCCTTTCGGTTGGTTGATGTGGAACCTTTGCTGAGGCTGTGCCCTCTGTCTGGAGTTCTCTTCCTTTGCTTCATCACCTCGCCCACTCTTTCCTGTTTTCAAATTCTCAGCTTAAATATCATCCTCTCAACATGGCATTTGATCACACTGCCTTGTAAGCAGGTCTCTCCTCCTCCCTGCTTCTTTTTTCCCATAGTATTCCATAATGTGCTATGGTTTCATGAGGGGAGGGAGGCAAGATGGCTGACTAACTAGCTTTTGGCAGAGGCCCCCGTTCAGAGGGAGAAATAATGGCCAGAAATAACCCAACAAAGCAGGATATCGGAAGCTGAGCTGAGATCTGGATCAATAGGTTTGCATCATCCCTGCTGCGATAAGCTAGGACTCCAAGGAAACACATTTCAGGTACAGAACCCATCCCAAAGAGGATGGAAATCCTCCCCCAACATCCCCCAGAGAGCAGTTGGAGGGGAGTAGAGAAGAGAGGAACTTTTGTTTCACCAAAAGGGAGAAACACTGAGGGCCAGGACTTCCTCCACAGAGAGATACCCCTGCAAGCCCAGGCAGTCTCTTGCCTGGGCTAAAAGTTGATCTGGTATTTTCCTTTCTTTCCTAAACTCCCAATCCACCCTTCTCCCCTCTCCTGGTGGTCTGGAAGACTACCCCCTGCAAAGTCTGGAGCATTTGGCAGATTTTTGTTAAGCCACGGCACCTCAAGAGTTGCGGGGCAGTTTTGCTGAAACTATAACTTTAATAGAGACAGGTAGTCACAAGGAGAGAGAGACTTGTCCCATGTTGGAAAGACCATAGCTTGGGATCCACGCTACCAACCACTGGGACCGTGGCACACCAGCTTCCCTGCTTGGCAGCCCGTGGTGGGTGGCTGGGCTCCCCACCAGGCTCCTGTGACTGGCATTCCATGGCTGGCAACTCCAGCCTAGCTCCTGCAACCTGTGGCTGGCAACTCCCATCTGGAAATTCTATCCTCCAGCCCCCCGCCTGACTCCTGTGACCCATGGTCAGCAACTCCCACCTGGCTCCTATGACCAGGGCCCAAGGTCAGGGACTCTACCCTGCGGCTCACTATCCAGCTCTTGAGACCTGCAGATCATGGCCAGTGACTCCTGTGACCCTGACACCCTGGAGGCTGGCAACTGTGCCCTCCAGCTTCCCACTCGGCTCCTTCAGCCTGAGCCCAGGGGTCAGGCTCCCTCCTCCGGTTCCCTGCCAGGCTCCTATGACCCTTGTGGCTGGCAGAAACACCCTCCAGCTTCCCATCAGCTATGGAAACCTGCACCCAGCAGTACCCCAGACCAGCCCCACCGGGACCATGGCAGCGTTGCCCCTAACAGAAGTGGCAATTCCACAGTCCTTCCTACTGAGGTCAAATTGAGCTGCCAGTGGACCCTGCTGCCTAGATGATGAAGACATTTTGAACTCACATACCAGATTGGTGTTTGTGTACCAGAACAATTGGTTTGGAGCTCTTGACTTGGGCTGATCACCCCAGGACCCATCAAGGTTGTACTCAGTTGTGTTATTGTGGGAGTGTGGTATTCTCCCCTTCCAGTTGTTCCTGTTGGAGGGTGGGGTGTCTTAGTTGCTTATATATCTCCACATCTGAGATTTCAGCCTGAAGCCACTGATTCACTAGGATTGGGCAGAAACTAGCTGAATACTGGTCAGCACCATCTAGCCCCACCACATCAAGCAGGTGCCCAGAGTTTCAGGCTGTAGTTCTGAATGGGACCTTTGTAAAGCTCTAAGGGAAAAGCCACAATCACCAGTCCCAGTTGTTTGTTAAAGGGCTGGTTAATTACAAATCCAGGAGTCCTCAATTCAATTTCACCTTGCCAGCCTCTCTAGCCAAAAGATGAAACATAATAGTGGGGTGGAATCCGTGGAAAAACTCTGACAACATGAATAATCAGAGTGGATCAACTCTTCCCCAAGGAAACACAAAGGAGACACAACAGAAGATCCCATTTATAAACAAATGGCTGAGATGTCAAAAATTGAATTCAGAATTTGGATTGCAAATAAGATTAACAGAATGAAGGTAAAGATGGAATTAAAAATTCAAGGAGCGGGCTCGGTGCCTATAGCTCAACCGGCTAAGGCGCCAGCCACATACACCTAAGGTGGCGGGTTCAAATCCCCAGCCCGGACCCGCCAAACAATGACGGCTGCAACCAAAAAATAGCCGGGCGTTGTGGTGGGCGCCTGTGGTCCCAGCTACTTGGGAGGCGGAGGCAAGAGACTCGCTTTAGCCCTGGAGTTGTAGGTTGCTGTGAGCTGTAATGCCA
>CAUYTI010102672.1:0-24334 GCA_963575145.1 Galago senegalensis
AGGTGCCCACCACAACGCCCGGCTATTTTTTGGTTGCAGCCGTCATTGTTGTTTGGCGGGCCCGGGCTGGGGATTCGAACCCGCCACCTTAGGTGTACGTGGCTGGCGCCTTAGCTGGTTGAGCTATAGGCGCTGAGCCAAAAACCATGTCTCAAAACAAGTGAATGAACAAACAAACAAAACATGGCCACAGATCACACTGAGACACCTGACAGTAAAGAGAAGTGACAACTTATAGCAGACAGAGATGAGAAGAACAATCTGGGGCCCTTTGGTATAGGGGCTCAAGAACTTTGCCCACCTCAGTAGGTCCCTCAAGGCCACACTTATCATAGTCCAGTGTCATAGATCATGTTCATTATTTGTCTGAGTCAAGAAAAGGTGGATTATGTTCCCTGATCCTTGTTTAAGAAGGTAGGGCAGAAATGCTTTTGGAAAAGGTTTTTACTAAAGGTTAAGAATTCAAAGATGATGGTAATTAAAAGCATGTGTCAGCTAAAAATTCACTCTAGTCAAATACCTAATTCCCTAGTTTATCAAGGATGTAATCTAAAAAAAAAAAAACCAAGAACACCCAATTCCCCAGTGATTTCTGGGCTAAACATAAGAGGCTATAAATCAGAGTAGGAAGAGACTAAACAATTGTGTAGTACAAGCCTTTTGTAGGAAAAGACATTAAAGCACAAATAATTCAAGTATTTCCACAAAGTCAAACACCCAGGTAGTGGCAGTTATATGAGTTTTTTTACACACATGCCATAAAGGGCTTACACTGAGCAAATTCCAGACACTGTTCAGTGAGGAGCTACTCTGACATTTCCAGAGCTGCACTATAATTATCTAAAGGCCTTGTTTACACTAAACCAATTCTATTTGTTCACTGTAAGGGCTAAGCCCTTCATCTTGTTTTCTCTTCCTTTCCAACAAAACCCCAATCGTCTTCATTCTTTCAAGCTGGGAAGATGTAATTTATGCTTTCACTCAAGTCCCGGAAAAGAAGCCCGAGAGGATTTGAATTTGGCTCACAGGTCCAGTGAAGCAAATCTGAGAATTTTAATGTCACCAAGGGCATGATTGTCATCAGGCCCAGCAACCCTGTTTTCAGATTTATGACCTTCCAGTGTGGGTTAGTAATTTCTGGGGATGTTTCAGAGAGATCCCTCAGACTGTCACTTGGAGATTAGAAACTCCAAATCAGGGTGAATGACTTCTAATAGAATGATGATCCCCAGGATCTCTCAACGATGGATGCTATTGGAAATAACTTCCATCTCTAATGGTATTGGTATGCATCCAGCATCGAGGACTTTTTTCCTAATTTTTTTTCCCTTTGCAACCTTTAAGGGGTGGGTGGAGAGCACTTCAGACACACTCAAGATTTTTCTTTCCCTGTTTTAGGCGAAACTGAAGCGGGAGAAGCTAACCTCTCCATTGGCTTCTGAAGAAAAGATTACAGTCAAACCAAAAGAAGGTGACCAAAAGGAGATGAAAAAAGGCGGTGCAGGTTAGCACATTTTCACCTTCACCTAGAAACACATATGACAGGCTTCATTGCACAGGGCTATGTGATAGGAGCTATACATAAGAATTAGCCAAGACTGCTGCCCTTTTAAGACGAGCTTTCCAGATGCAGATGAACATGGTCCAGTTTTCTACATCTAAACCGCCAAATTAATACACTGGCCACTTGAGTGAGATTTAGGTTAAAGGGTCATGCCTGGATTCTTATTTTATTTAAATGAATTTCCAACCAGAGAGGTTGTTTCACTTGTACAGGAATGCACTTAATCTTCTCCGAGGCTAAAGTACATGCCAAGTTCCTCAGTGAGCCTGGGTAGGAGAGTGCGTGTCAGTAATTTGCCTTTCAGCGTCCTTTCTCAACAAAGAACCACATAAGAATAACAGACTTGGCCCCCCCAAAATCATTTTTAAAGTATTTTTTCTCTTCTATTAGAGCGAAAAGGTCTTGTGTTAACAGTGAGACCATTTCCCATATCTGTGGGCAAAGAGAGCTAGGGCAGCTGCAGACAGAGGTCATTGGCAGCCAACATCTGTCAGATGCCCCAACAACAAATGCCAACAGAGTGAAAAATCTCTCTCTATGATTGTGTGTGTCCATATGTGGATGTTGGCTCCAGCTGATGGCAAGCTAATTTCAAGCCATATTTGACAAACAAAATACAGTTCCACAAATTAAGTCAAACACTTGGGATTCACAAAGGATTTCACATGTGGGATCAAAGATAGGATATTCCTAAACATATTTTCCCATGGAAAACTAACAAAATCACAAAATGGTCCGGCAAAAAAATAGAAAGAAATATTAAATGAGTAATCTTTTATCTTTTTTTTTTAAAAAGATTTCTTTTTAAATAATTGTATCTTTTACATACAGAGGATACAACCTAGTCACAATACCATTGGGGGTAGATACTTTGGTTGGTTTTCTGTATCATAGGAGTGGTTTGAAACACAACAAGCTCTGGGTGCTGGATATGAAGCCACTAGATGGAACTAGGGATGTGGCAGATGGTGAGGGAAGAAAGGCAGCAAGGAGCCCTTTTACCTAGGGATTGAATTAACTTCCTTAGAGAAAGTACTCAAAAAAAAGGAGGAGCAATCTGTATAACTGCTATCTTGTGCTTGACTGGAGGACTGTGGATCCATGTGTGATTGACCTGAAGCCTGTTAAGGTGTCCCAAAAGTTGCTTCACATGTATATTACATAGGATTATTTTAATACAAGAGAGTAGAAAGGAGGGCCACAAGCCTACCTCTCAGATAACTCCTTTTGATACCTTTCCCCCAAAAAACCAAAAAGAAGCTTGGATAGGATAGGAAATCTCAAGCAATTTGGATACATATTAAGTAGAAAACAGAAAGGCTAATTAGAAAGTAAAATTTTCCCTTCCCACATCCTAGTCAGTTTCTTCAAAGGTAATCATTGTTAGAGTTCAAATTTTGCCTTTTGACATCTCTCACACCTAATGGTGGACCAGACTATTGAGAAAATAGTGATGAGCTAACCCAGGAATCAGTTCATAAAATTGGCATTCCCCTTTAATTTAAAAATGTCCAAACTGCAGAAGGCTTATAGTGACTGAGTTGTACTGTGTCTTCCAAATGGCTCCTTCTCCATACCAGGGTATTCAATAGCAAATAGCCACCCCTTGGGCTAGGGCATAGTACTCTTATTTTAGGAAGTGAAAAGCACACGTATTTCTCCTTTCCTTATTTCTCTTTGGTACAGGTCCTATTAGCCAACAAAAGAACAAAAAACCTGAGATTTCTGATAAGAAGCCAACAGAGCAGGCTGCAAAAACAGATGTTACTAGAAGCCTGGGCCATCAAATGGCAGCAGGACATGGAAGAAGACGGAGAAGACGAGTATTAAATGCTTCAGGAAAGAGTGAGGGTGGACCCAAAGGAAGTAGCCTTAAACAATCCAGTCAAGGGTACAGCCAGGGCAGTAAAGCTGGGTCCTCACCTACTAGTAAGCCTGCCAGAAAAGTCCAGCACCAATCCATGGAGAAGCAAGTCAAGGAGAAGCTTACAACTCCACAAGCAGAAACCACTACTCTTCAGGAGTTGCTTTCAGAGAAAGATGATAGGAGGAAGAGAAATGCTGGCATAGATTTAGAAGCCAAAAGATCATCAGCACAGCCACCCATACCTGAACAAGTGGAAGAACACATGATTCATGGTCCACAGGCATATCATGAAGATGAGGCTTCTGGAGCCATGAAGACAAAAGCCAGAGCTGCTCTTTTGCCAGGGGCAAAAATCCTTTCTGTAGCCCCCAAAGAGGCCAGTCACTCAGTGGCAGCAGAAGCTAAGGTGTCAGGAGAGAAGGAAGCTTTCAGAGTTGAGACACAAAATGCCCAATCCAAAATGGAGGCAGCCCAACATGCCCCAGCTATCCACAAGCAAAAGCTTCCTAGAAATGTTCAGGCTTTTGCATCCTGCGCTTTGGATATGACAAATATTCCTGTCGAGGGAGGCATTTCTGCCAAGAGGCTACCTCCCAAAAGGCTACCTCCCAAGCCCTTGAGGAAGCCGAAAGTTGAAGAAGTCCTCTCAGATTCAGAGAGTGTTTCAGAGGAGGAGAGCAGCTGTGAGGAGCATCAGGCTCCTGGATACCCTTCGCAGTCCTTGAGTAAGGCTGAAGATAACCAAGATGTCATCCCACAATCAGAAAGTTTAGCTGTGGGATCGAGCTGTTCAGAGCAGCCAGTGTCTGCTGGATACTCTTCCCTGTCTTCGAGGAAGTCCGATGATAAAGAAGAGTCCTCAGATTCAGAGAGTATTTGTGATGATGAAAGTAGTCTTGAGGAACTGACTCGCAGTAACTCTACCGAGTCCTCAGGAAACTTTGAAGATGAACTAAACATCTCAGAATCAAAAAGTGTGGACTTTAGCGGCTCTGAGGAGAAGCTGGTCCCCAGATGCTCTTCCAAGTCTTTGGAGGACCTCAAAGAAGAAGAAGAAGGAGAAGAAGAAGAAGTACTAGTAGTAGTAGAACAAGAACAACAAGAACAAGAAAAAGAACAACAACAACAACAACAAGAGGAGGAACAACAACAACAACAACAACAAGAAAAAGAAGAAGAAGAAGAAGATGATGATGATGAAGACGAAGAAGATGAAGATGACGAAGATGAAGATGAAGAAGGCGATGATGAAGGCGATGATGAAGATGACGATGACGATGACGACGATGACGATGATGAGGAGGAGGAGGAGGAAGAAGAAGAAGAAGAAGCAGAAGAAGTAGTAGATGTCTCCACAGAATCAAATGATTACGTTGAAAAGTATGACAGTGCTGAGGATTGGAGCAGCTCAGAGGAAGATCTGCCTCACGGAAACCCTATCCAGGCCTTGAGGAAGCCCAAACCCCCACAAGAAGTCTTTTCAGTTGCCACGGGCAATCCTACAGAGGGGAGTGCTTCTGTGCAGCAACAGTCTCCTAGACGCTCTTCTCAGCCCATTGTGGGGAATCCTGTTAAGCAACAAGTCTCCACCAGCCCAGTAAGCACTTCTACAGAAAGGGGCAGGTCTATGGCGCCTAAGCCCCCCAGACACACTTCCAAGCCACGGGGGAATCCTACATCAGGGCAACAAGTCCCTGCTGGTCCAGAGAGCGCTACCATTGACTCGCACATTTCTCGGGAGCCGCAGCCTCCCAGAATGCCTTCTAAGAACCCGATAAGGCCTAAAGTTGAGCAAAAAGTCTCCACAGCTCCAGAAGCTGCAAATATGAAAGAGGCTGTTTCTAGGGAGGTACTGGGTCCCAGACGTCCTTTGAAGCCCCTGATGGGCCCAGGAGTGAAGCAGGACATCTCTAGAGGTGCAGAGAGCAGTGCTACGAAGCAGAGCGTTTCTGCGGAGATGCTGCCTTCCAAAAATCCTTTCCAGGCCTCCTTGAGACCAACGCCCAGGCAACCAATCTCTGAAGGTGCAGAGAGTGTGCCTGTTGAGAGAAGCATTTCTGTGCCACTAAGGCCTTCCACAAATCCTTTCCACTTACGGGGGAACCCTAAAGTGGAGAAAAAAGTTTCCTCATTTCCAGAGAGCACAGCTGCTGAGATAAGCGTTTCTCTGAAGCCTGTGCCTCCTAAACATTCCCAGCTCCCGACGAGCCCTAAACAAAACGTGTTCTTAGGTACTGAAAGTGTTGCTGAGAGAGTCATTTCCCTGGAGGCTCTGCTCCCCACATATTCTCCCCAGACCATGATGAATCCTCACGTCCAGAAAGTCTTCTCAGAAAGCACTGCTGTTAAGGAGGGAGTTTCTGTGGAGCTGCGGCCACCCGGATGCCCTCCCCAGGCTGTGGTGCGGCCTAAATTCCAGCCACCGATGACTACCCTAAAGTCAGCCAGCACTTCTGCAGCAGGATGGAGTGACCCTGCGGAGCCATTGCCTCCCAGACATGCCTTCCAACCACGGGTGAACCCTGAATTTCAGCAACAAGTCTCTGCAAATCCAGGGCAGGGCATTTCTAGAGGGGAGCCGCTGCCCCCCAGAATGCCTGCTCAGGCCCTGGCAAGGTCCGCAGCGAAGCAAACATTCTCCACAGGTTCAGGGAGTGCTTCTGCAGAATGGAGTGGGTCTGTGGAGCCCGTGCCTTCCAGACGCCCTATCCAGTCATGGATAAACCCAAAATTCAAGCAGCAATTCCCCGAGAGCTCTGGTGCTGAAGGAAACGTTTCTTTGGAACCGAAGCCTCGCAGACATCAGTCTCAGCCCCGGATGAGATCAAGATTGGAGCAAGAAGTCTCTTCAGGCTCAGTGAGCACTTCTGTGGAATGGGGCACCAATCCTGTGGAGCCAACACCTCCCAGACACTCTTTCCCGCCTTGGGTGAACCCTAAATTCAAGCAACACATCTCTGCAAGTCCAGAGCGCACTGTGACTGAAGGGAACATTCCTGCGGAGCTGCCGCCTTCCAGAAAGTCTTCTCAGACCCCAGTAGTACCAGCAGCCAAGCCGCTGATCCCTGCTGAGAGTGTTGCCTTCAGCAAGGAGCTGCTGCCTTCCAGGAAGTCTTCTCATACCCCAGTAGTACCAGCAGCCAAGCAGCCGATCCCTGCTGAGAGTGTTGCCTTCTCTGCAGAGGAAGACTTCTCTACAGAGTTTCCCAGGCACCTTTCTGTGAAACAGAAAGTCCAGCAAATATCTGCAAGTTTTGACAGTGCTATTGAGGGGGCCACTTCCGGGATGGAACATCCTCCCCAGTTCTTACTGAAGTCTAGAGTTCAAGAAATGTCCTCACGTCTAGAAAGCACTGCTGTTGAAGAAGGCACTTCTAAGAAATCACAGAGTCCAAAACGTGCTTCCCAGTCATTCGTGAAGTTTATGGCAGAGCAAATCTTCTCAGAGGGCCCTGCTGCTGAGGGGGGCATCTACGCAGATCCTGTGCCTCACACCCGTCCCTCTAAACCAAAAGTTGAGAGTCAAGTTTTCCCAGACTTGGTGAGTTCTGACCCTGGAGGCAGCATTTCTATGAAGATGCAGCCTGCGAAGCACCCTTTACAGTCCTTGGGGAGGCCTGAAGACCAGAAAGTTTTCCCATTTTCTGAGAGCGCTCATTTGAAGAGCAGCGCTTCTAAAAAGCACCCCAAACCGCTTCCCCAGGACTCCTGGAAGCTTGAGTACCAGCAAGAAGTCGCCTCCGGTTTTGACACCTCTTTTGAAGAGAGGAAGAAATATGAAGAGCAGCTGCCTTCCAAATTGCCTTCCCAAGCCTTGGATGGGTCCAAAGTACAGCCACAGATTTTCTCAGGGGGCTCAGTGAATGTGCCCGTAAAGCGGAGCAGTGCTGCGGAGCGCAGGCCTACCACTCACCCTTACCAGGGTTATGGAGACCCTGACTACCAGCAACAGGCTTACTCCCTTTCTTCAGTGGCTTCTGCTAAAGTAACCATTTCTGAGAGCCGTTCTGGCAGCTGGTCCCCAACAAGAGCCTGGGGTTCTCCAAGCAAAATCAAAATGAAGAAACAGAGCCAAAGTTCTGAAGACCTCTTTACAACCATCCTAAACCCTGTGAGCAAACCTGGGAAGTCGACCACTGGTGCTGCCCAGCAGCCATCTGCTTCTGGGGGCACTTACCCCAAGGAAGTTCTTGAGAGTGAAGGTAGAGATGAGGATGAAGATTCAGATTCAGCCACTAGAGCTGATGTTAAAAATCTGTTTGGCGTTCAGCTGAGAAGAACCATTTCTTCACAGAAGTTAAAGTATGAGAAACAAGATACCCAGCCTGTTCCATTCCCCTTTGGCAGAAAGCCACCCACCACAGGTAGGGAATTTCGACTGAGACGAAGCACTTCCCAGGGGGTCCTGGACACTGCAGGGGACTTCGACATGCTATTCCACTATGAAGAGAAGAAACCGAGCAGGCCCAAATCTGAAAACTTTTCCATGATGAAACCTGCTTATAAGACCTCAGGTGAGACTTTTATCTTTGCAGATGGCAAGTATGTGCCCAGTGGAAAGAAGTAAAAAGCAAAGCCTTGAATAGGCCTTAAAGTTTGTTCTAGACTTGCCTACTAAGGTGTTGCTTTGATGGGGCAGGCTTGTGGATTTAGGGACAAGATAATGCTTCCTTCTAGGTTAATAGATTTGGAAGTACAGTAATTAATTTTAAGTCTTCTCCGACGGATTCCCCCTCTGGAATTCCCCCTCTGGAAAATATCCACATTCTATAATGGGCACATGACCATCTCTCCATTTCCTCTTCCCCCACTCTGTACACCTTACATTTGGATGGGATTTTGAGTTTTTTTTCACAAGATACTTTAACATGTATTATGCCCCTCCTCAACACCATGTGGATTTTTAAAGCCAACTCATTAATAGAGTATTACATGCAGGGGCAGTGCCTGTGGCTCAAAGGCGTAGGGCACTGGCCCCATATACCGGACGTGGTAGGTTCAAACCCAGCCTTGGCCAAAAACTTCAAAAGAAAGAGTATTACATTCAGACTCTCAGCCCCAAATCTTAACTTAGTATAAATGTTTATACTAAGTTTCTTGAGTTTCTTCATTTACCCAAAATATCTAAGAATCCAGAGCTGGGTGACCTTTGGGGCACTAATGTCTTCCAAAATCTTTGGACCTTCACACTGACTATCACACAATCTTATATACACCTATAACCACACCTATATAACCACATGCCTGAGTAGAGACTGAGAAGCTAAAAATATTCCAAGATGTTCCTTGCAGTTAGACAGTGATATCAATGTACTGAGCCTCTGGCCTTCTAGGAATTTTCCCAGCCCACCTGCCAACCATTGTCCTATGCTGACTTGGGTGTGGGAAGAGGGATTGGCAAGGAAAGCAAAGAGCCAGTAAATAGACAGTATGTTCACTTTTAAGTACAGCTGCTTGACTACCCAAGGAACCTCTCCTTTGCCAAGTTGTAGGGAGAGCACAAAAGAAGGGGGCCCCTCTCTACTTGATATCTCTTTATTTTCATTTGGCAATTAATAAGGATCCCATTTGGGGCATTATTCAGGGTAAGCCACAGCCAGACTCAAGACCTTGCCTACTTTGCTTCAATTCTAACTCCTTTCATTCCTTTCTCAGGAAAGCCTCTTGGTCCATGGTCAGATGAAACCATCTCAGAGATAACTTGGTTGACCATGACAAAGCAGAAGCCGAAGAGTTTGCAGGTCTATGTTCCTATAAAACAGCTCAAAGCCAAGATCAAAGCTGGAATGAAGGTTGAGACTAAATATGGGGTAAGATCTGGGCAGTGCAGGAAACATTCCTAAAGGTTGCTTCCTGAACATTCCTGAAGCTTCTATTGGGAACTTTGCCAGACAGGTAGCTTCCCTTCTCTTTGGCAGCAGTAATCAAGGCAGGAGGACTCTTCAGGGGAAAAGGCTCACTTTGCACTCATACAAACATGCCCCCCTTTATGCTTTTAAAGGGTTTATAAAAAGTAATGAATATGGAGAGTCTACAAATCCAAGCCTGCCCTAAATATTCTATAGCAGGGTTCATGAAATTGGTTGAAAAATAAGGAGTAAGTCATTCAATAAAACCTAAAAGTAATCACTGGGGTAAGAGTTGAGTGACTATTCTTACAGATATTTTATGCTGATACATGTAAATCTATATATGTATTTTTATAAAAGGAATCAAACTATAATTACTATTTTCTCATTTAACTTCTCATTTCTGGGCACCTTTCCATATTAATATGTAACAATTTCCCTTTCTTTGTTTGATGTCTGGACTTCTACCATATTGATTTGGTTTAAAGGGGCACCTACCGTGTTTCCCCGAAAATAAGACCTATTCAAAAAATAAGCCCTAGCAGGATTTCTATGCATTTGTTAAATGTAAGCCCTACCCTGATAATAGGACCTAGTGATGGGCATGGCTATGCAGAGACAGAGACATACCCTGAGAATAAGCCCTAGTGTGTCTTTTTGAGAAAAAATAAATATAAGACAGTGTCTTATTTTCAGGGAAACATGGTACCTGTAGGTTAAAAAAAAAAGTCACATGGTGAATTGGGCTGTTAGTTCCACATGTAGATCAGGGATGACAGGATGACCCCTTGCTCCCCTCTTACCAAAACTGCAGAAAATCAACTCAAGAAAACATCACATTTATATATTGAGAGATATATCTAAGTTCCTACACTGTTAAGTGCTTACTAAACTTGTTGAGGAACCACAGTTTGTTGTGAGGATCTGTTTAATTCTTTGCTTAAGATTTTTCTTTTTCATCATTAGTATCTACATAGGAACAGGATAATACAAGGGTAGACGCCATCTTGGTTAAAACTTTTGTTGAGGTAACTACACTAGTATACATAAACTCATTAATTTAGACAAGTTATGGAGAAGCTAATTTGGAAAAACCCAAATTAAAACTTAGAAAAGACCTACAGTTATAGCACTTTCTAATACAAGGAGTGCTTCAAGTCATATGTCAGCAGGTTTGTTTTCTTTTTGTTTTTTGTTTTTGACAGTCTCACTCTGTTGCCTGGGCTAGAGTGCCATGGCATTAGCTTGGCTCTCAGCAACCTCAAACTCCTGGGTTCAGGTGATCCTCCTGCCTCAGCTGCCTGAGTATCTGGGCCTATAGACACCCCCCCACACACACACAATGCCTGGTTAATTTTTCTGTTTTTAGTAGAGATAGGGTCTTGCTTTTGCTCAGGCTGGTCTTAAACTCCTGACCTCAAGCATGTTTTGAAAAGCAGAAACCTCCTGGAACTCATGTCAATGAGTTGATCAGATTTGTTTGTAAACAGCACATTCTGTTAGCTTGCCGATAAGTACTAGTAAAGTACTAGGGAACAGGTCGTTTTCAAGTTAACGAAATCTCATGTTAACCTGATTACACTATTTGTATAATTAGACACCTTTTTCTTTCAAGTTTGAAAGGTGATAAGGTCTAAATTCCAAACCACGGGGCTCAGCGCTATTTCCTTCCTCATCTATATCTGTATCTTATCTATACCATCTAATCTCTTTCCTTTTTGTTACTGTTGAACTCATAGTGCCCCAGGACAGGGGTTGAAATCTATGGTCTTCTGAATAATTTGTTGTTTTTTATGTCAGGCCTTACAAGCTTTCTGTTTTCATTTTTACATTAAAGGAAACTGGAATGAAACCTGCACATGAAACCCCACCAAAACTGAGAGTTACTTCTGATTTCCCTAGACAGGGGAGGCCAGCACAGATGAAGCTACCTAAGGTTACCAAATCAGGTAAAAGCACACACCCTGACATGCCCCCTCCCTCCCCGCTGCCAAAAACAAAGCAACCCTGGCAGAATGTGTGAAACTTTTGCACTTTCAAGCTCGGGTAGTATATGTTTCTAACCCCTCGAATCAGCTTCGTGATTCTCTCACGGCTCTTTCATTGGCTTACAGATATCAGCTTGTTTTAGGAAAATCTAGTTAATTATGACTAATCTTAAGTCTAGTGTGTAACTTTCAGGGGGTTTTCTAGTCTTTCACCTCATCAAAGAAGCTGTCTAGGCACAAAACTGTGGTCACTCATTATAACATTCTTGTGACTGGGTAAGTGAGAGGTAAGTACCAAGTTACTTTCCAGTTCAAAGCAGACTAGTACTTTCTCACCTTTTTTATCCCGGATGAAACTGTTGAAAATTACTCAGTCCGAAGGCTCAAAGGTGTTGAATTGTTTTTAATTCTTTAAAAGGCTTCTTGTAGCCCCTCCGAATTCTGAGCAGGGATGGGGGATGTGGGGAAATGTTACTAGCTGAAAAAACACTGTGCTGGGGTATAATAGACTATGATTTTATCAGAAGGAGTTGTGTGCCAGAGGGACTTTTTTTCACGAGCAGTGATGCGGAGAGGATGGAATTATATTAAAGCATCTTTTTCCTCTCCTTTAATCTCCCTCATGAAGAAATTAGACTAGGGATTCAGGAACCCGTTATCTGACCATGAAATACCAATAGTTGATCCGCTTACAACTTATTAATGGCCTCATGGGCACTATACTCCTGTTGAGTGTTTTTCAGCTCTCACTGTGCCTTAGAATCACCTGATTCACTTTTTATAAAAATACAGATGGCCCTGCCTCTATCCCTAGAGATTCTGATTCAGTCGCTTCAGGAAATGGCAGGGACATTGGTATTTTTCAAAGAGTCCTAGATGGTTCTAATTCGATTGAGAACCATGGGTTGAATCTGAGCCACTGAGTACATCACCGTTAAAGTAGGATGAGGGAGGGAGTAAAATTGGCCAATAGGGTGTTAGTCCTTTTGGCTGAGGTAGTTGGTACAATATTTAGCATCAATTTTTAAACGGGTGCACCTATTGAGTTATCATCCATTTCACATGACATCATGGATTGATAAAGCAAAAATAATATTACTTTATTTGAAACTTTAGAAACTGAGTCGATACAATAGGCTTCCCCTCTGGTCTCAGTTCAAAAGTATAAGATAAGCCAGTAATAACTGCCCAACAATTGGCAGTTCCAGGTATAGATATTACAGGGCTTCCCAGGTCTAGGCCCCCGTGGCCATCCCTGTGTTGATTTTAGCCCTTTGACTTTGCTCATAGCCTGGCACTAAAGAGAAAAGGAGTTAGAAAAGTCTGAGAGCAGGGGGATTAGAGAAAAACTTAGATGAAGAAACATTTGATTGGATCCCATAAACAATATACCCCAATATCTCAGATTCTTATTGCTTACATGTTATTTGCTGTGGTTCCAGTTGCATTTGAAGATATGAAGATGGCACAGGAAAGAGAAATCAAAAAACCTCCAATTTTCCCAGTTGAGTTGCCACAGCTGCCGCCTAAGCCAGACAAGTCTGCCCTGTCAGCTGAACCTGTTTGGTTCTCCATGGCCAAGAAGAAAGCCAAAGCGTGGAGCCACATATCCGATATCATGAATTAAACAGCTCCTGGGTGGAGTATCAGCATTTTAAATGATAATCGCCAATAGCTATATTAATTCTATGTAGTGATATCTTTCCTTGATCACTTTTACTAAGAAAATGAACCTTAGAAATAGCAATTAAAACATAATTATTTGAATTACATAAGTGCTCTGCATGCCTTAACTTTCAGTACAGTCACAGCCAGCATCCAGAAACCCAGCGTTTCCTTGATTAAAACTATGGAAAATGTTTGACCTGCTATAGAATTACAAAATCTTTAGCTTTGGACAGTATGCTCCAGAAGGGAGAAAACAAAAACATATTGTTGGAGCAACTAAAAAGTTGTCATTTCCCTTGACCATATAAAGTAATTCTAAGGGAAACATCCAGATGGTTTGGCCCAAGGATTGGCTTTTAGGTTTTATAAGCATAGTAAACATATCATTTATTTGGTTACTGCTCCAAACTTTACAAAGGCTCCAAAAAGAGATGGGAGAAGTGAAAATTCTGAGTCTTCAAGATAAATTTTGCACAGCCAGACTTCCAGCCAGCCTGCTATTCCTCAAAACATCTTTCCTACATCCCTGGGGGCCCTCAATGCTTTCACCTTGGGTGACAGTAACACACAGATCACTCGCACAGAGTGCCCTCTTTGCATATGCCCCATGTCAATCTGTCACTGGCTTGGCAGCAATAAGTACCTCCCTATGAGACAGACTATTTCTTGGGGATGATTATACTCCTATGGATGGTTATTCCTTTTGCTCTAGCACTACTGAGACCCTCTCCAATCGCCCAGATATTACTCCCTGTTATACACACCCCATTGTTGAAGCACTTAAGTCCCTGTCAAAATTCAGTGTACTACAGATGCCAAAAGCTGTCCTTCCCACCAGGCAGATGGTAAGCTCACCACCATCATACAAGCCTGGGGCTGCTGCAGAGGTCCCTTTTCCTCTGGCTCCAGTCTTCAAGTAGATAACTCCATGTAGCCCACCTTCGAGTCCCTTCCTCTCAGGGTCTCTGCTTCACAAGCTTTTAGCCCAAAGCAAGACTGCAATTCCCAAAGCCACAGAAAAGTAAACTTTTTGCCAACTGGAAGCCTTAAGCCATCAAATTACCTTTCCCCATGCTAATTGCTACAACCACAGACCTCAAAAGGTATGAAGCTAGAGATCCCCCACTTCCCCCTGACCCACTCACCCCCAACTATGGGGGAGCAGGAAGGTCAAAAAGGGAGAGTGGGAGGGGCAAGTCCCAGGAAATGTTGACTCCTTCCTTTCTATCCTGCCATGCGCTCTTTTTCTTCTGTAGCACCCCTGCCAGTAAATGTTCCCAGGCTCTGGAGTGCAGATGTAGCCACCTTTAGCCCCAGAATCAGTTCCTTATTTGGCTGGATTTCAGAGGTGCAGGCTGCCCAAGATTTTCACCTCGGGCCACTGAAAGTTAATTAATCTTCCTTTCCGTATCCTCCTCTTCATATAATCCATCCCTTAAACCCACCAGACACTAAGGGGACCCCCTCTGGGTAGCAGAGCTGGCTCATTTTCCTAGGAGACCCGGAGCAACTTCTAGGTATAGTGCCTGCCTCTGTTCCTTTGGGGCTACTTTGCTTAAACAGAAATGCAGCCCCGGGCATCTAACTGTGCCTTTACCTTCCAAGTAGGGTGTGAAGAAACCTCAAGAGAGGCAACAAGGGGCTAAGAACTAGACAGCTGGTGCTGGGTTTGCTGATGATGGTGTAATGTGACTGTACAATCATGTGCTGGGTTTTGCATTTTCTCTATAAGACATATATTTTTCCTGATACTGTATCTTTGATTCTTTGATAATAATAAGTTTTCAATTGTCTAGATTTTATTTTGCTCATATTCCCATAGTGAACAGTTCATTTATGTAGATGCCCTATACCCAGGCAATCCAGTAGATTCGCTGTTACACCTCCTTTCCCCCTCTCCTCATAGTGCTCCTCTAATGGGTTATTATCAATTAACAATTTCTTTTCCACAGTTAACAACAAAGCTCTGTTTTTAAATTAAGAGGTTAAATTCTTTTTAAATGCTTAAAGGCACATTCTGATAAGTTTTTCATTTCTTTCTACTTTCTTGATTTGTAATAGATGCAAAGCAAATAAATTCAATAAAGTCTGCTCTGTAGTCTGCCTCTGATTATGACATGGGGAGGGAAATAAAATAGGATATTGATAACTCAGATCTGAAGGTCGTCAGAGAAGCAACATGTTCTTAAGCAGTTGTGCTGCATATGAAGGGCCTCCATGCAATGGGAGACTAGGTCCAAGTCCTCTAGCAGCATGGGCTACCACAACAAGCCCTTCTCAGAAGCAAGGGGCTCCCCTGTGCTCAGGTAACAAAATGTGACATGCAGTGAGGGACAGAAAGGGGTTATAGACCAGATGTCACCTGGCTCACCCATGACATTTATAGCACTTGTAGGGTTCAGAACAAGAGTTCAGATGGGGATCTTTATGTCTAAATATTTGAAATGTTTGACTCGGCACCTGTAGCTTAGTGGCTAGGGCGCCAGACACATACACCAGGGTTTGAGCCCAGCCTGGGCCTGCCAAACAACAATG
Organism: Galago senegalensis; assembly: GCA_963575145.1. Classification (NCBI taxonomy): domain Eukaryota; kingdom Metazoa; phylum Chordata; class Mammalia; order Primates; family Galagidae; genus Galago; species Galago senegalensis. The sequence goes on from CAUYTI010102672.1 coordinate 15,472, forward strand.
GCAACTACAACAAAAAAATAGCTGGGCTTCGTGGGGGGCGCCTGTAGTCCCAGCTACTTGGGAGGCTGAAGCAAGAAAATTGCTTAAGTCCAAGAGTTTGAGGTTGCTGTGAGCTGAGATGGCACAGCACTCTACTGGGGGCAACGTACTGTGCTTCACCCAAAATAAGACACTGTCTTATATTTATTTTTTCTCAAGAAGACACACTAGGGCTTATTTTCCGGGGATGTCTTCCTCTCCACACTGAAATGCATGGTGTGGCTACACAGATATGCTGCATAGCCACGCCCATCATTAGGTCTTACTATTGGGGTAGGGCTTATATTTAACAAATGCATAGAAATCCTGCTAGGGCTGTGCATATCTGCATAGCCACGCCCATCACTAGGTCTCATTATCGGGGTAGGGTTTATCTCTAACAAATGCATAGAAATCCTGCTAGGGCTGTGCATATCTGCATAGCCATACCCATCACTAGGTCTCATTATCAGGGTAGGGCTTATCTTTAACAAATGCATAGAAATCCTGCTAGAGCTTAGTTTTTGGGTAGGTCTTATTTTTAGGGAAACATGGTAGTGAGACTCTGACTCAAATAAATAAATATTTGAAATCTTTGAATCAACTGATACAACGTGTATTATTTACTGGTTTATCTCCTTTCATATGAAGATACAAATGTACCTTCAAAATGACCTGAAAGGCTAGAATTTAGGTTCTCAGACCCCTCTAAGTCCTGCCCCAGTGGTGTGAGAAGAGCTGACCCTTCCCTGGCTCTGGCCCTGCCTGGCTTCTAGACCAGGCCTTATGTCTTATTCTGGCCATACAATCACCCCTTAGGCCTGGGAGCACATATTCTCTTGGGACAATCATCCCTGTCAAGGACAGACCCAAGAGGAGCATGCAGACCCTGGCAGCCGGCTTGGGACTGTTCAGGCGTCCCAGGTACCTGAAGCATGACCTAGCATATAGGTACCCCTTATTCTCACAGGTTCCTGGTCCTGTAGGGAGCAGTGTGGCTGGAAGAGGGACAGAGTGGGGCTGCTAAAGCATGGAGCTCAGGACAGAGGTCTTTCTTTGCCTGCATCTAAGAGAAACACTATACTGACAACTGAAATACAACACTAAAAAATCAGAACCAGTTTGAGGCTCCTCAAATCACAGCATATGGAAAACTATTAACTTGACCTTTCAGTTTAAGTAGTGGTGACAAGGGGTCCTGTGCCTCTATCTCACCTTGTGGTTCTAGCAATAAGGAATACTATGTGATAGTACATTTTAAGACATAAACCAAACAAAGGAGTAGGGCACCAGCCCCATATGCCAGAGGTGGCGGGTTCAAATCCGGCCCCAGCCAAAAACTGCAAAAAAAAAAAAATTGCTGGCAGTGCCTGTGGCTCAAAGGAGTGGGGTACTGGCCCTCTATACTGGAGGTGGTGGGTTCAAACCTGGCCCCGGCCAAAGACTGCAAAAACAAATAAACAAACAACAACAACAAAAAAAAAAACACCAACTGAAAAAGGCTGTAGAAGTGTAAGCTTACTTCACCTTAACAGACTTTAACTGAGCATTTACTGAGTGGAAAATTCAGTGCCTAGGGGTTTGAGACAGTAAGATAAACAAAAGCTTTTAAGGTTGTGGGTGGCACCTGTGGCTCAAAGGAGTAGGGCGCCGGCCCCATATGCCAGAGATGGCAGGTTCAAACCCAGCCCTGGCCAAAAAAAAACTGTAAAAAATAAAACACAAAAGAAACCTTTTGGGCGGCGCCTGTGGCTCAAGGGAGTAGGGCTCCAGCCCCATATGCCAGAGTTGGCAGGTTCAAACCCAGCCCCAGCAAAAACTGCAAAACAAAAAAAGCACTTTTAAGGTTCCAACCATTCAGAAGTTCACAATGCAGAAGGGCAGGGGAGTAACCACACACTTAGATAAATCATAAACAAATCCTCGGACACAGATGTTCCTAGCAGCGCCATTCACAATCACCGTAAGGTGGAAACCCAAACCTCCTTCAACAGAAGAATGAATAAACAAATTGCGTTATATACATACAATGGAATATTAGCCATCTAAAAGAATGAAGTATTGATACATGCTAACACGTGGATGAACCTTGAAAACATTATGGTAAGTAAAGAAGCCAGACACAAATTCTGTTTATACAAAATGTCTAGAATACATCAGTCAATCCCCAGGGACAGTGATATGGTTTGATGTTTGGCCCCTCCAAATCGCGTGTTAAAATTTCATCCCCAGTGTTGGAGGTGGGGCCTGATGAGAGGTGTTTGGGTCAAGGCAGCAGATCCCTCATGAATGGTTTGGTGGCCTCCCCTCAAGGATGAGTGCGTTTTCCTCTACTACCGTGTTTCCCTGAAAATAAGACCTACCCCCAAAATGAGCCCTAGCAGGATTTCTATGCATTTGTTAAATATAAGCCCTACCCTGATAATAAGACCTAGTGATGGGCATGGCTATGCACACCATGCATTTCCTCCCAGAGTGGTAAGGAAGACTGGAATATCTTTTATCTGCCAGAGCTCTTTTTTCCAAGCCGTTGGCACTTGTGTGGGTGCACATGTGGTAACTGCGGTAGCAGGCATCCTATTGTGCACGTGCAAATGAGTAGGGCAAAGGAGTTTGAGCATCACTAGCGCCAGCCCCACCAACAAGGTCAGCTCCCCTTGTCAGGTTCCAGAAGAAGAAGACTTAACTGTATTTGAATAAATGTAGATTCTTGTATTATACTTAATAAAAATTAGACAGCCCCTGAAAATAAGCCCTAGTGTGTCTTCTTGAGAAAAAAATAAATATAAGACAGTGTCTTATTTTGGGGGAAACACAGTAGTTCATGCAAGAGCTGGTTGTTTAAAGGCGCCTGGCACCTCCTCCTCTCTCTTGATCTCTCTCCCACCACGTGACACATTTGCTCCTTTCAACTTCCACCCTGACTGGAAGCCCCCTGAAGCCCCCACTAGAAACAGAAGCTGGCACAATGCTCTTGTACAGCCTGCAGAATCCTGAGCCAAATAAACCTCTCTATAAATTACCCAGCTTCAGGTATTTCCTTCCTAGAAAAGCAAAACAGACTAACGGATGGAGACTAGATTGATGGTTGCTGGCAGCTGGGGGCTGGAGAAAATGGAGAGTGACTACTTAATGGGTACAGGGTTTGAGGGTGATGAAAATGTTTTGGCATTAAACAAATGTGGTGGTTGCACAAAACTGTGAATGCATTAAACATTACTGAAATGTTCCCGTTAAATTGTAAACTTTGTCTTGTGAATTTCACCTCAATTAAAAAAAATGCTAGAATTGGAACATGAGATGTGCTACCACAGAACATGAGAGAAGGCATCAGTGCTACCAACAGAACACCTAGGAAGCCTTCACTAAACACAGAAATGAAGCTATCCAGCCTCTGCACCCTTCCCCTTCTCCCATGATCCTCTATTCTGGTCACATGTGACTGCACTCCCCCGACCCCAAACAGAATCTAGAGATCAAGTCTCCCTTTCCTCTTTTTACTAGTCTCATTCTGTGTTAGGAAATATTTCTGAGCTACACAAGGATATTGTAAATATCCATGTGTCCATTATCCAGCTTAAGAAATATGGACATTGTAACCTAATGATTTGTACCCTCACATTAATCTGAAATTTAAAAAAAAAGATAAAAGAAATGGTGAGACTCAGTGGGGGGGAAGAAAAAAGGACACATTACAAATAGTTGAAGCCCACTGTGGAGCCCTCCCCAAAAGAACCCCCCGCCTTACTTTCCCTGAGCAGTAGCCACCGTCAAACCCTACATTTGTATGCATCTCCCACAAGCGTGCCTTTTAGTCTCTCCCTGGGTCCTCACAATCAATATGAGGTGATCATCTGTATGTTTCCTTAGACTTCCTACACATGGTATCATGTTTGTATTGTTCTGGGACCAGCTTTTTCCCATATGGATTTTTCTGCTACTGTCACCTGTCTTTTTCCTTCTGTGTCTTAGCCCCTGTGAGTTCTAGTCTCCTCCCCAGCCCAACTCTTGTTATCTTGTTCAGTTTACCTGCAACAATCCCAAGCCTGGAATTAAGCCTGATCTGACAGTAGATGAAACTCAGTTTCTTCCCCCTTTGGTCTAAACCTGTGATTCTCAAACCTCAGTGTGCATCAGAAGCCCCTGGAGGGCTTCTTAAAATACAGGCTGCTGGCTCCACCCCAGAGAATCAGTTTCTGATACAGAGGTTGTGGGTGGCCTGAGAATTTGCATTTCTAATAAGTTCTCAGGTGATGCTGATGATGCTGGTCCAGAGACTGCCCTTTGGAGGCACAGCTCAAAGTCAAAGACTGGGCTCAGGCTCAGCAGCACCATTTGACTTCCAGGCAACATGGGCCATCTATGAAGTTTCCTTTGAAGCCATTGTCTAGATAAGTACTGTCCAATAGACAAATAACATGAGCTACACATGTAATCTAAATGTTCTAGCAGCTGCATTAAAAAAGGGAAAAGAAACTAGTGAAAGTAATTTTTTTAACCATTTGAACATGTAGTTAGGTATTAGTGAGATATTTTACCGTATTTTTCACTTACAGCACATCCAGATCAAACTAGCCACATTTCAAGTAGTAAACAGTGCAGCATTAACTAAAGGCTTGACCTCCATATCTCTCTTTACAAAAACTGTTTTAAAGTTGACATTTTAGGCTGGGCACCCATTGCTCAGTGGTTAGGGTGCTGGCCACGTGCACTGGGGCTGGTGTGTTCAAACCTGGCCCAGGCCAGTTAAACAAACAAAAAACAAACAAACAAACAAAAATAGCCAGGCTTTGTGGTGAGCGCATGTAGTCCCAGCTACGAGGGAGGCTGAGGCAAGAGAATCTCTTGAGCCCAAGAGTTGAGGATGCTTTAAGCTATGACACCATGACACTCTACTGAGGGCAACAAAGTGAGACTCTGTCTCAATAATAAATAAATAAAAATAAATAAAGTTGACATTTTAATTATATCTCTGCAATAAAAGAATTTAAAATAAGCTTGCAAAGGGCAGCGCCTGTGGCTCAAAGGAGTGGGGCGTCGGCCAGAGATGGCGGGTTTGGACCCAGCCCTGGCCAAAAACTGCAAAAAAATAAAAAAATAAGCTTGCAAATGTTAGAAAATGATCCTTTTCAAATGAAGATAAAATGGCCAAAACAAAAAGAGATAAAACAGGGTGGCGCTTGTGGCTCAAAGGAGTAGGGTACTGGCTCCATATACTGGAGGTGGAGGGTTCAAACCCAGCCCTGGCCAAAAACTGCAAAAAAAAAAACCAAAAAAACAAAAAAACAGGGTGGCACTTGTGGTTCAAAGGAGTAGGGCACTGGCCCCATATACCGGAGGTGGCAGGTTCAAACCCGGCCCCGGCCAAAAACTGCAAAGAGAGAGAGAGAGAGAGACAGAGAGAAAACAGAGATTTGAGTGTTACTTATCTCGAAAGCATCTGTATATACTTCAACTTATTCATTTAAAACAAACCCTTATTTTTAATTTGAACAAATGCTGGAAAATATATTTATAAAAAGTAACAGAAAACTCAGATATCACTTTTTGAGTAATGAATTTTGGAATGAAATCAGTGTAGATGAAATTCCCTTGAGCTTTTAAAAACTGGGAACCCTAAAATAAGCGAAGAACGGATTCTTTCTTCTTTCTCCATTATTTTCTTCTATTTTCTCAACTATAGAATAAAAAAAAAGAGACAATTAACAATTAGACAACATTAACCTTCTTCCTAAAATGAAAAACTTGTCAGTCCCTATGCAGGTCTGCTGCATTTAGGGGTTATATCTCAATGAGTAGAGAACAGTGTATGTTGTTCCCTTGTAACTTGAACCCTTGAATATCAGGGTGCTGCATGTGATCACACCAATCTTGTCTCTCTCTTGCCTAATACCAGAAATGCTTTTTGTTTTCCTTTTTTTTTTTCTTGAGAAGTTATTCTGGAGAGATTTAAGTAAATCTCTCCACTGTAAAAGCTTGTGCCCCTTCCGCAAATAATACTCCTTTGCCCTCCCAGACCATGGGTGTCCATATCTACCATGTGGTAATGAAGCTATTATTATGAAATACACAGCTGTGAAAATATGGGGGAAAAAAAGAAAAACATTAGTTTATGGTTTAATATAATCAAAGATGTATCTTAAGACTTAATTATTTCATTGATAAACAATCATACTATGACTGTTTTTCTTTTGCCTGTCACACAAAATACAGAAATCTATGACTAAACAAATATCTAGGTATTAATCACTAAATGTGGTCCTACTTGCAATTCCTAACTTTTTGCTATTTTGTAAGTAGTCACATTCTAAAAAGTGTTGTGTTGTCTTCTGATTAGTATGAGCGGTTGTATTTCTGTCTCCATGTAATGAAGCCCTTACTAGTACACTGCCCATCCCTGTTAGCTGCTGTTTCTGGTAACTGTTTTCTACACAAATATTGGTCCCAGCTACTAGATCTTCACATTTACCACTTGTTAGTAGTATTACACTTTATAGACATGGTATCATGTTTGTATCCTTCTGGAACCAGCTTTGTCCTTTATGCATTTTTCTGCTACCATCCCTCTTGCACCTCTATGTCTCAGCTCCTGTGAGTTCTAGTCTCCTCCCTACAATAATGAGTAGTCATGAAGTATATTTCAAAACACACTGCATTTTATATTACTAGGTACAGGAATATTCCAGTAAATTCTAAGTAAGTTAAATTGAATTGCTAAACTAATTTTACACAAATGTTTTCTTAATTTACTGAAAGAATTACAAAATAAAGCTGTCAGTAACAGGAATAGCTGACTGATAGTCAAAGCTACATACAGATACCTGGATTTCGTAGGCTTCCCCTCTCCTGGGTCCAGGTCCCTTTCAGGTCCTTCTTCATCTTTTTCCTTTTCATTCTCTTTTTCTTCTTTTGCTTGTTTTTCTTCTTCCCCTTTATTATCTTCATCTAATTCTTCCTTGTGGTCAGATTTAGTTATTTCTTTAGTGAGAAAGAGCACAGGCTTTGGGATCAGACATTCATGGGAAAAGCAGCCCAATTTATAACCCATAGGGACATCCAGTCTTCCACCTAAGAGAAGAAAAGCTGGGCACCTTCTTACTGGTTAATACAACAGTTCCATGGCCTTCATTTTCCTGCTGTTCAATGTTTGCACACTGACATTATATCCCTTCTTCCAGCAAATATCCCGCCCATCTGCTGCTGATTACTACCAGTCCTTCAGAGAAGACCAGATAAGAATCATCTGTTCTGGCCCTTCTAAGTGTTTTGGTCAGAACTTCGTTGGGAAAACAGTTGTTTGCCTCAAGCACAAATGCTATGAAGACCCTCTACGGTTCCTCCACCCCTGAATTTGCAGTTTTCCCAAGTGCTCCTGTATCAATTAGTTCATCATTTGGGGGGATCGAATTTCTAAGAATCTTACACTTTTAAAAGCCATGAACTGAAAATGAGAGGTGCCATTAGCTTGCTGTCTTCCTCAGACTCCTCCCTCCCTTGGGGACACCTATCTGCACCTGCCAGTCCTCTGTGCCCTAATAAAAGGTGTTTATGACCTCAGATCTCTTATCAAACACAGGCTGGTGGAGGGCAGCATGTGCTTTTGCAAGACTTGAAGGTCGTTAGGGCATTGGGCTTCTCCTTGGGACACACCTGGCTGGCTTTGGAGGGTGAGACCTTGCTTCCGATCTGCAGCCTGAGCCCTGAGCTAGGTAGGCCCTGTGTGCTCCGCTGCACCCCACCCTGCACTGCACAGCCCAGCGCCACCCTACCCCGCATCTCACCGCGCTTCGCCCCGCCCCACCGGGTCCCGCCCCACCCGGTTCCGCCCTGCCCCGCCCCACCCCACCCCTCCAGTTCGCGCCCCGCCTGCACAGCCACAGCCCTGGCCTGAGCCCCCGTGTTTCCTCACCACTGGCATTCGTCACCAGCACTGGTAACTTCTCTTCTGCCTCCTCTGCAGCTGGGCATGCTGGCTCCTCTGAGGCCCCCTCTGCAGCCTCCTTTGTGGCCTCCTCTGCAGGCCCACGTGTTGGCTCCTCTGCAGCCTCGTGTGCTGGCGCCTCTGCGGCCTCACGTGCTGGCTCCTCTGCGGCCGCAGGTTCTTGCCCCTCAGCCTCTCGGGCTGCAGCCACAGCCGCGGCCTCTGCGAGGCGGTGGAGCCCACTGGGGCCCTCGCCCTCCTGGGCCGGAGCCCTCACGTGTTGCCTCGGGGGCACGTGAAGCACCACCGGGATCTCAATGGCCACCTCGCCACCGTCAGGCCCACGAGGGTGGTGCCTCACCACCAGGCGGCCGCCTAGAGGCCGGACCAGGATATGGTCGTTGTAGTAGATGCGGTGGAGGAGGGAGTGCACCAGATCCAGGAACATGAAGCGAAAGCCCGCCATGGGGAACTGATGGGCATCCACCATCATATTTAGGCCCAACAGCGGCAGGCCAGGTGCTTCCTCCTCCTCCTCTGCAGGCCCGATGTCTGAATCTTCCTCACTACTGTCGCCCTCAGGGGCTCTGACAGGGGCCTCCTCCTGGTCGCCCTCCTCCTCCCCGAGGCCTCCCTCAGGGCCTGCGACTCCGGCCGCTTCGGCTACAGGCGCCATGTTGCCTTCGTCGGGGTCGGAGTCGCGGCCCACCCCATGGTGGGCTCCCCTTGCCCGGGACAATGCTCCTACTCGGCTCACCGGGCTTTCCTGGCCCTCTTGGGTCGGGTCTCCATCCCCTGTGCTGGACATGACACCAGCTGCTACCTCAACCGGCGATCCGGCTGGGCAACGACAGCAAAGATGGCAGCTGAGGGGAGACCGTTGCCGTGCGACCTGACAAGAGACAGAGGGGGCGGGGGAGGGTG
>CAUYTI010102673.1:0-12108 GCA_963575145.1 Galago senegalensis
GGTCCCAGCTACTTGGGAGGCGGAGGCAAGAGACTCGCTTGAGCCCAGGAGTTGGAGGTTGCTGTGAGCTGTAATGCCACGGCACTCTACCCAGGGGGACAGCTTGAGGCTCTGTCTCAAAAAAAAAAAAAAAAACATTTAGTTCAAAACTCAGGTTTTTCTTGCAATTGGAGAAGTCTTTCATGGAAACAGATCTGAGTTTTGGATCAAATTTTTTTTTAATTGAATGGTAACTATGTACATTAATGCACTTCTAGGGTACAGTGTGGGGTTTTCACATGCAATCCGAAATACTTCCGTCAAACTGGAACACAGCCTTCATGTCATTTTCTCAGTTACTGGATCAGTTTTTTGAAGGCATTGCTTTGGTAAGGCTTATCACGTTGTAAAAAAAATTAAATAAATAAAAAATAAGGCTCGATGCCTGTACCTCAGCGGCCAGGGCGCCAGGCACATACACTGCAACTGGCAGGTTCAAATATAGCCCGGGCCTGCCAAATAATAACTACAACCAATAAATAGCCAGGCATTGTGGTGAGCGCCTATAGTCCCAGCTACTTGGGAGGCTGAGGCTTATGAGCCCAAGAGTTTGAGGTTGCTGTGAGTTGTAATGCCACAGCACTCTACCCAGGGCAACAGAGTCAGACTCTGTCCCAAAATAAATAAATAAAAAACAAAAAATTTAGTTCATAAAAAAATACTTCTATATTATAGTTATTGATAACTGACTGCTAAACAATTCAATGAAGTCCAAAAAACTTAAGTCATTTTCCCCTACAGCAATCTTGCCTCAAATTTCCCCTTCCTTTGTATTGCTTCAGAATTATACTAAGTAGAACACACCTCTAGACCTCAAATATGAGCAAAATAGTATTTAAGCCATTACTATTATCAGTGATTTACCAACTTCTTGAAATAAATAAGGCACTTATTTCAATCATCTATCAAATGTTTAACTGTTTCCTAAACACTAATGCAAATTACAGCAAAAACTTTGATGAATCAAACAGTACCATGACCCATAAACAATTTTTCTATACTTTAAATTTTCCTAAAATGCATCACTAATACCTTTCTTAAACTTCCTCTGTATAGAATTTTACTTACTTCACAATACCAATAATTTCTCTAAATATAGAAACTTAGCTTAGCTTTTCTAAGCTTTCCTCAGCTTTCATTAGTGTTTATATATTTAACATGTGGCTGAAGACAACTCTTCTTCCAATGTTGCCCAAAGAAGTCAAAAGATCGAACACATCTAGAAAATTTCTCACATTAATTGTGGAAGAAACTTAACAGCCTACGGAACTTTAAAAATTATACTGCACCCATGTCCACAAGTCTACTGTCTAAAAAACAAACACAAGTATAAAGCCTGGTAGTCATATTAAGAAGAAATTATCTATCATATCATACCTGGTGGCATCCCAGGCATCAGAGGTGGTATTCCTGGACCAGGTGGCATCATTCCACCCATTGGCATCATTCTATTAGAAAGCAAATTTCAAGAAACAATTGATGTTAATTAACAGTATAACTATTACAAAATGTTTTGGCTAAAGCCTGAAACAACACTAGATAAAAGACTTGAATTTGACCTCTAATACTGAAACCAACCAAGCTGAAAGAACACATAACACGCTGTAACAATTCTATCAAAATAAATTCTCTAAAATCCAGCAAACTCTTGGGGTGTACCAGTATAAGAAAAAAATGAAATACAAAAATAAATCAAAAAATTCAATGTTGACAAATATTTAAAATGAGCTGTAATTCTAGCACTTTGGGAGGCTGAGACAGGTAAGACTGAGCTCAAAGGTTTAAGCCCAGCCTGAGCCAGAGCAAGACCTCATCTCTAAAAATAGTTGGGCATTGTGGCGGGTGCCTGTAGTCCCAGCTACTTTGAAGAGAATTGCTTGATCCCAAGAATTTGAGGTTGCTGTGAGCTATGACGCTATAACACTCTACTAAGTGTGACAAAGTGAGACTGTGTCTCAAAAAAACAAAAAAGAAAGAAAGAAACATGCAAAATCATTGAGAAAAAATATATTCTTCTCAATAAGTACAAGAAAACGGCTCAGAGCCATGGCTCAAGTGGCTAAGGCACCAGCCACATACACCTAAAGTGGTGGGTTCGAATCCAGCCCGGGCCCACCAAACAACAATCATGGCTGCAACCAAAAAATAGCCAGGCATTGTGGCAGGCGCCTGTGGTCCCAGCTACTTGGGAGGCTGAGGCAGGAGACTCGCTTGAGCCCAGGAGTTGGAAGTTGCTATGAGCTGTGATGCCATGGCACTCTACCCGGAGGGACAGCTTGAGGCTCTGTCTAAAAAAAAAAAAAAGTAAAAGAAAACAAAATAACCTTTTTCAACTTGGGAAAATATCCACACAGAACATAAAAAAGGTATCTTTATTCAGAGGCATCAGATTTTTCAAAACAATAGTATTGAATGTACTCTGTGGAATAAAATTTCTTTTGGAACAAGGAAAAACTGCTACCAAAATTAAAAATAGCCAAAAAGTAAACTCAAATGGAATAATTTTTATGTACGATAACTACCTAACACTAAATCATAACTTGAAGCCATAATCTATATTTCTTTCCCTAAAAGAGCTCATCCAAATCACTTAAAAATTGTCATTCTTGATTTAGAACTTTTATCAGATTAACTCTTCCTTACATAGATTTCATTAGAAAATTCAATTACACCCTATAGTGACAAAGTATATCATTTGGCACTATATATATATATATGTGGGTGTACATACATATATACGTATATATATACACACACTTTCTTAAATACTAATCCTTATGATCAGATCCCATTACTTTTAACAGTTTTGGGAAAACAACTGCACATTTCAAATATACTTTATTTATATGGGTCTACTACTATTTCTCACAGATGTTTTATTTCCGTCCTTTAAGAGATCTGTGTCTATCAGCTTATAAATTTTAGAAGTTTTAGTGAAGAAGGTTAGAAAATTTCTGAAGTCAATTGACTAGATACCATTAAACACACACAAAAAAATGACATTATGATTATACCTCCTGAATTACATTATGAATGAGATGCTTACATGTTTTCACCGCAAAATGACTGGGTGTATTTTCTCTGATGATGCAATCTGTGAAAATGTATGACAAAATCAAAATCTAACTGTGATTTTCAAAATACAGTGGGAAAGTGTATTGTATACCTCTCACATCCAACAATATTTTAAGCAAAAAGTGATGGGCACGAGCACCTCATATTCATTTTAGTTTTGATGCTTTGACAAATAAATCACTTACAGAGTTTGTTTCTTGTCACACTACAAAGTGTCACAGATAGTTCAGTATCTGAGAAACTCCAAACCATAACCAACTACTTTAACCACAGCAAATGCAACTGAAGCAGATGGCTGTCTACATATATCCTAAAACCAGAAATCTATTCTCTTCAGGGGCAAATTTATATTTCTTAAATTTATTGACTGACCCCTTTTATTAGATAAGTTTAACATTTATAGAGCCCATACCTTCTAGAAGCAAAAAATACAAAGTAACATTCAATTCACAAAACACCCAAAGTGAAAAAGATCATTATAAGGCACAAGCCCACAAGCCAATTAGGAGTTTTCTTACCCAGGTGGCATGCCTGGCATAACTGGTGGCATTCCTGGCATCAGAGGAGGAACACCTGGCATCAATGGAGGTATGCCTACAGATAATTTCAACATAAAAAACCACAAATTAATATTAAATAAAGAGTAGGAAGAAAGTAATACTTCTAAACACTGACAAAAAAAATTCTAAGAATTTTAAGAAATGCTGCATGTGGTGGGGGTCTTATAATCCTAGCACTTTGGGAGGCTGAGGCAGGTGTTTGCTTGAGCTCAGGAGTTTGAGACCAGCCTGAGCAAGAGCAAGACACCAGTTCTATTAAAAGAGAAAAACTAGCCTAGCATTGTGGCAGGTGCCTCTAATCTCAGCTACTTGGGAGGCTGTGGCAAGAGGATCACATGAGCCCAAGAGACCGAAGTTGCTATAAACTATGACACCAGGGTACTCTACTCAGGGCAACAGAGTGAGTCTCTGTCTCCAAAAAAAAAAAAAAAAAGAATTTTAAGAAACTTTATAGGCTACCTGGAGGCATTCCTGGTGCTCCTGGAACTGGTGGCAGTCCTGGCTGCGCCATTGGGGGAATATAACCTTGTTGAGGTTGAACAGGTTGTGGTTGAAATGAAGTTGAGGCTGCAGAATCATCATCATCATACTCATCAGAATCATCTTGTTGCTTCTTTTTTTGACTTTCTGTCAAACAAAGTCTTAATTTTACCATAAAGTAAAATTTAAAAAACTAATCAAATTTAGGACATTAAAAGTGGGGTGGGGGCTCAGCACTTGTAGCTCAAGTGGCTAGGGTGCCAGCCACATACACCTAAGGTGGTGGGTTCGAATTCAGCCCAGGCCCGCCAAACAACAATGAGGGCTGTAACCAAAAAAATAGCCAGGTGCTGTGGTGGGTGCCTGTGGTCCTGGCTACTTGGGAGGCTGACGCAGGAGACTCGCTTGAGCCCACAAGTTGGAGGTTGTTGTGAGCTGTGATGCCATGGCACTCTACCCAGGGTAACAGCTTGAGGCTCTGTCTCAAAAAAAAAAAAAAGTGTGTATGTGTATGTATGAGCGTGTGCACACATATTTCAGGGCCAGGAGTAATGGCTCCCATCTATAATTATAGCACTATGGGAGATGAAGGCCAAGAGGATCGCTTCAGGCCAGGAATTCAACATCAGCCTGACCAAAAGCCAACCTTGCCTGACAGCCTGACCCTGTCTCTTTAAAAATAAAGGCTGGGCATGGTGGTGTATACCTCTAGTCCCAGCTACTTGGGATAGGCATCAGAGAGGAAGACTGCTCAAGCCCAAGCAGTGACCTAACATGATGCCACTGGCACTCTAACTAGCCTGAACATAGAGCAAGACTCAGTCTCAAAAAAAAAAATTAGTTCATGAAATTTTTCTTTCCAAAAATTCAATCAATACTATTGTCTACTCTTCAAATGTGTTTTCACTCTATATTAAGCAAGGTTAAAATCCTTTTCCTGGCCTATGAAAGCTAAAATGATTATCCTAACTAAATCAGTGCTTTTATTTTAATAGTAGCTTCTATTCCACCCCACAAAGTAAACTGTGACAAAGAAGTCTGACCTCTTTAACATTTTTCTTTTTTTGAGTCAGAGTCTCAAGCTATCCCCTTGGGTAGAGTGCCAAGGCATCACAGCTCACAGCAACCTCCAACTCCTGGGCTCAAGCGAGTCTCTTACCTCAGCCTCCCAAGTAGCTGGGACTACAGGCGCCCACCACAATGCCCGGCCATATTTTTTGTTTTTGGTTGCAGCCATCATTGTTGTTTGGCGGGCCTGGGCTGGGGATTCGAACCCGCCACCTTAGGTGTATGTGGCTGGCGCCTTAGCCACTTGAGCCACAGGCGCCAAGCCTTTAACATTTTTTAACACAAAAAATTTTATAGGTGATCAAAGACAGCTTCTACCATCTGAATATTATATAGCATTAAATTCCAAGCCAAACAACAGCACTAAAATCAATAAATAATTGTAATTAGTAATTACACAAATTAAAAGCTGTACCTTCACTTTTGTAAGCCTTAACACTTGCTAATTCCATCTAGATTCAATTAGGAATAAAAATACAGGCTCGGCGCCTATAGCTCAACCAGCTAAGGCGCCAGCCACGTGCACCTAAGGTGGCAAGTTCGAATCCCCAGCCCGGTCCCACCACACAACAATGATGGTTGCAACCAAAAAATAGCTAGGCGTTGTGGCGGGCGCCTGTAGTCCCAGCTACTTGGGAGGCGGAGGCAAGAGACTCGCTTGAGCCCAGGAGTTGGAGAGCTATAATGCCACGGCACTCTACCCAGGGGGACAGCTTGAGGCTCTGTCTAAAAAAAAAAAAAAAAAAAAAGAAAGAAAGTACTTTTTATGTGCATAGTTTTCACTTAAATTAATAAAAAATTCCAGACATGTCAAATGTCCAAATCAAGATTGGCTTAGGCTTGGCTAATAAAATACAGATTCACAAATAAAAATATTATTTGACTGATTCAGACAAGCAGGTAAATGAATTTTTTTTTTTTCTTTTGGAGACAAGAGTCTCACTCTGTTGCCCTGAGCAGAGTGCCTTGGCATCATAGCTCACAGCAACCTCAAACTCTTGGGTTCAAGCAACCCTCTTGCTTCAGCCTACGAAGTAGCTGGGACTACAGGTGCCTACCACAATACCTGGCTAGTTTTTCTATTTTTAGTAGAGATAGGGTCTCACTCTTGCTCAGGCTGGTCTCAAACTCTTGAGCTCAGGCAAGTCACCCACCTCAGGCTCCTCTAGTGCTAGGATTACAGGAGTGAGCCACCTTTCCCAGCCTGAAATCTTAACTAATATCTTTATTGGATAACATCTCATTGTGCCATATAAGTTAAAAGTGGAAAAGGAGGATAAAATACATATCTACATTTAAAATTAAGTTAAAAGGGAACATGTAGCAATATAAACAAATTTTTGGGGGGGGCAGTTTTTTGGCCAGGGCTGGGTTTGAATCCACTATCTGTGGCATATGGGGCAAGCGCCCTACTCCTTTGAGCCACAGGTGCTGCCTACAATATAAACAATTTAATCTTTACTAAAGATTTTTTTGTTTTTTTCTTTAAAATTCATAAAAACAATGGAAGCACTATGTGGGCCTGAACTTCCAAGTGTCTCAAGCATCCTTAAGTAAAATGTGAAAAAACATCTGGCAATACACAGGTACCCAAATGATCAGAGATACAAGTGATATGCAAAATGGATATAATGATCTACAAGTTCTCCCAGGTAAAGCTAAGGATCAGTCATTTCACGTCAAAGGAGAGTTAAGTGTGAAGGAAAAATCTCCAAGTTGAGAAAGAACAACATAGTTCATTACTTGAAATTGTGAGTGCTAGAATCAGGACAACTTGCCTATGATTATCCCCCTACTTTCAAGGACAAACCAAAACTGCCACTTTAAGAAACTACATCAAAAATACAAAGCACATGAAATCAGAACATTCATATACTGCTGGTGACAACATAAACTAGTGGTATCTTTTGGGAAAACACCTGGTGGTACTTTTCAAGATCTACAAAAAGTATCCACGTTAAAATAAAATAAAAAAAATCATGCTTTTTGATTCAGGAATCTTACTACTGCATAAAGATTAACAATAACCCTAAAAGGAAAAGGGCAACATTCATAAAAACACTATAACTATGCCATTTAAAACGATCACCTAAAAATATGGTGGAAAACACTGCTTATGAAGGCATGGTGCCTGTGGCTCACCAGCTAGGGTGCCAGCCACATACACAGGAACTGGGCGGTTTGAATCCAGCCTGGACTGCCAAATAAAAACGACAACTACAACCAAAAAAAAAGAAAGCCAGGAGTTGTGGCGGGTGCCTGTAGTCCCAGCTGCTTGGGAGGCTTAAGCAAGAGAATCACTTAAGCACAAGAGTCTGAGGTTGCTGTGAGCTATGATGCCACAGCTTCTACGCAGGGTGACAGCTTGAGACTCTTGTCTCAAAAAGAAAAAAGGAAAAACACTGCTTATGAAATATCAAAACAGAGAATATAAAATTTAACCTATGATTACAAAAATATAAAAATGTAATCATTGAAACACAGGTTGGAGAAAAACATAGAGACATGGAAATATGCTTCTGGTTCTGTTTTTTTTTTTTTTCCTGTTTTAATTTGTTAAGATAGTGGATAATATATAAATTTTTAAAACAAGAATACGAACCACAGACAAAATCTTTCAGATCCACATTCAGGATGCTTTGTCCTGCTAACCACTCAGGGTGTGCACAGCTTACATTCACAGAATGCTGGAAGTTATTATCAACCAGCCATTGAAGTAACCACTTCAAATGGCAGTCACAGAGCAAACTGCTTGTGTTCAGAATCCTGCAGCAAAGAAAAAAGCAAACATACCCTTTCTTTTATTTTTCATTCTTAATACCTTCAGCATTAAAATCTTACCACACACCTATGCACTTCTTAAGTCAAAATTATTTAACCTGAATCTAATTATGAGAAAAGAAATTCAGACCATCAGCCTCAATTCTTTAAATATGTTAATGTCATGAAAGACACTGCAGAGGAGGGGAACAAGGGTGGCAAGAGGCCCACTGTGAAGAAACTGAAAAGCCATTACAAGTATTACAAAGAAAATGCACGACACTTAATTGGAAAAAAATCTACAAAAGACACTTTTGACAGTACCCCAGAAGTGCATTAATGTACATAGTTACCATTCAATAAAAAAAAAAAAAACACTTTTGACACTGGGGAAATTTGAGTATGTGCTGTTTATTAGATAATATTATTTAGTCAGTATTAATTTCCTTGGGTGTGAGATAATGATAATGTGGTTACATAGAAAAATGCCCCTGTTCTCAGAAAATATACTCTTAAGTATTTAGGGGTGAAGTGTCATGATGTCCACAATAGTAAGCAAAAAAACTCTGTGCATATGTTTATTGCAGTCCAATTCATAATAGCTAAGACATGGAAACAGCCTGAGTGCCCATCGACCCATGAATGGATAAATAGATTGTGGTATATGTACACCATGGAATACTATGCAGCCATAAAAAAGATGGAGACTTCACATCTTTTATGTTTACCTGGATGGAGCTGGAACATATTCTTCTTAGTAAAGTATCTCAAAAATGGGAAAAAAACGTATCCAATATACTCAATACTACTATGAAATCAATATATAACCACCTACACACTCATACGAATGGCAAAACATAACTACAGTCCAGAAAGTAGAAGGGAAGAGAGAGAGGGGAGGTGAGGGGGGATATTTGGGGGGACCTTACCTAATGTGCATGATGCAATGGTACATTTCAAAACTATAAAGAAATGAGTATAATTGTGATGGATGTGTTACTTAGTTCAATGTAAACATTTCACATTGTATATGAAGCAGTACCCTGAACCCCATAAATGCATCAATGTACAAAGTTATGATTTAATAAAAAATAATTAAAAAATTGGGGCGGTGCCTGTGGCTCAAAGGAGTAGGGTGCTGGCCCCATATACCAGAGGTGGTAGGTTCAAACCCGGCCCCAGCCAAAAACTGAAGAAAAAAAAAAAATAGCTAGGTATTGTGGCGGGCACCTGTAGTCCCAGCTACTCAGGAGGCTGAGACAAGAGCATCGCCTAAGCCCAAGAGCTGGAGGTTGCTATGAGCTGTGACGCCACAGCATTCTACCAAGGGCAGCAAAGTGAGACTCTATCTCTTAAAAAAAAAAAAAAAAAAGTAATAATAATAATTAAAAAATAATTAAACCCTCTGTGCCTGAGAGAGAATGTGTGTGTATGTATGTAGAGAGAGAATAAAAATGAGAGTGATGAGAGAACAGATAACAAATTTGGCAAAAACTTAACAATTGAATCTAGATAAAGGGTATATGAGTGTTCAGTTCATGGCATGTTTCTTTAAATTTTAGAGTTTTAAAGTTTTTCCCATAATAATTTAGAGCAGTGGTTCTCAACCTTCCTAATGCCGCAGCTCTTTAATACAGTTCTGTGGGTCGCAATCCACAGGATGAGAACTGCTGGTTTAGAGTTAAGCTTACTACATACTGGGGCAGAGAGAAATCTTTGTTGTAGCAGGATATATCAGTAGTCCCCAACCTTTACAGCATCATGGAAGACAATTTCTGCATGGAAGGGGGATCTGACATGGGTCAGGCAGTGACTGAAGCAATGGGAGTGGCTGTAAGTGTAGAGGAAGCCTTGCCAGCTTGCCTGCTGCTCACCTCCTGCTGTGAGGCCTGGTTCCTAGCAGGCCATGGACAAGTACCGACCTGCAGCCTGGGGGCTGGGAACTGCAGGACTATATGATTATTTTCAAATTATTTCATCTAAAAACACTACAGCACTGTGACAACATGCACTGCAACTTAAATTAAGAACCAATGAATAATTAGTTGTGGTCTGTAATACACCTATGAAATGTATCTGGAAAAAAAATCCAAACAGTATTTTCTGTCAATGACCTCTTAAATGTCCCGTCCACTTAAAAGCAAAGAAAGCAAATGATCTGGAGCACTTCAATAATGATACTTGTTAAAGCACTGTCAGCACAGTAATCTGACAGTATTGCCTCTTGTTCAAGAAAAAAAGAAACCTGCCTCTTCCTTCCCTTGAATAATTAATGTAGGTCAACTTTCTCATTTTGTCATCTTTTGCTTATTAAGGACCAAGTGAATAATCTGTTGGGACTTTGTAGCAGATGGTGTGAGCTATCAGGTATTTAATGAAGGGGATTTCTATAAAAATATAATAAAGATTAATCATTAGAACAAACTACAAATATAGTTTTGAGTCCAGAGGGCAGTCAATCAAGAAGACTTCTAGATGCTGGGCTTGAAGCATCTTCAGATGGAATGAGGACACGCCATGATAATGTGACAGTTTATCTTTGTTTGCAGTGTGTCTCTAGTAATGTCATAGAACATTAATGTCATAAGGAGAACTTTCTGAGTGGCCCACATAGCAATAGCCATGGTTGTCCCTACATGGTCAGTTTATGGAGACTGCTCTAAAGTTCCTATCAAGTCATCCTGCTTCAGCTTGTAGGGCTTCAGATAGGGGCAGTTTCATTAGTTGTGGCAGTCAGGAGGAGAGGGAAAAAATGAGAAACATTTGTTTGGAGAGTTGTTGCCAGATATTGGAAGAAGCTAAAAGAACTGAGAATTTAGTAAGAACTGTCAAAGTGTACAGGACAAAACCCACAAGGGTGCACTACAGTTTTCTACTATAGTGAACAAACTCTCTGTAATCACCTCCCTTTCTCCACTAGTTTACAGAGTAAGTCTGGTCTCGATAGATTTGGCCTAATCATTTACTTAAGTGCAATAAGAATGGTAATTGACCACAGAGGCCTTTTGAATTTGCTTTGCTGGAATTTTTCCAGAAAAATCTTAGATTCAATTTTTATTTTTGTTTGTTTATTTTTTGAGACAGATTCTCACTATGTCGTCCTCAGTAGAGTGCTATGGCATCACAGCTCACAACATCCTCAAACTCTTGGGCTTAAGCGATTCTCTTGCCTCAGCCCCCCAAGTAGCTGGGACTATAGGCGCCTGCCATAAGGCCCCGCTATTTTTTGTTGTAGTTGCCATTGTTGTTTGGCAGGCCCAGGCTGGGTTTGAACCCACCAGCCCTGGTGTATGTGGCTGGCACCCTAGCCGCTGAGCTACAGGCGCTGAGCCTAGATTCAATTTTTAAATGCTTCCTCAAGGCTGGGAAGCCAACCCAGGAACTCTCCTTTAAAGGTAAAGGAGACCTAGTTTTGGCTGAAATCTTCTCTTCTTGAGGTCATCAAAATATTCAAAAGTTTCTAGGGCTGCCAAGAAGTGGCCTCCTTTACTCACCTATAAGGCCAAGAACCCTGTAAGTGAGGTTATCAGGCCAGTTTTAACAAAGGGGGCGTTATTAGGATTTGTGCCTTAAAAAAAAAAAATCAACATTGGTTCCTTAAAGCTATCTCTGGTCATATCGAATTTTACACATCATTCTCAAATACGATATTCTGGTCAAAGCTTGGTAATATAACTAAAGTTCTCAATTATGCCCTGTTACAAGAACAGATTCCTCCTGAACTTATGCAAATAATTATATGGCCATGAAAATAATACTAAATTTCTGAGTTTGGGGGAGATCAGGCAGGGAGAAAAAAAATGTTTCACTTTTTGTAAAAAGTGTATTTTGCCAAAGTGCTGTAAGTTGTAGATAGCTTGGCTTGGCGCCTATGGCTCAACTGGCTGAGGCGCCAGCCACGTACACCTAAGGTGGCGGGTTCGAGTCCCCAGCCCGGACCCGCCAAACAACAATGACGGCTGCAACCAAGAAATGGCCGGGCGTTGTGGTGGGCGCCTGTGGTCCCAGCTACTTGGGAGGCGGAGGCAAGAGACTCGCTTGAGCCCAGGAATTGGAGGTTGCTGTGAGCTGTAATGCCACGGCACTCTACCCAGGGGGACAGCTTGAGACTCTGTCTCAAAAAAAA